>CAJUXJ010001552.1:0-12102 GCA_910589775.1 Avena eriantha
AGTGGGAAAGAATAGCAAGAGCTGGAATTCTCAACCCGACATGATCATGAGCCGCATTGAGCAAAACTCAGAGCTTATTCGTAATCTCACCTTCAAATTGAGGACTTTGGAAACTTATCGAGAGCTCATCGAGAGGATACCACCACCACCGAAGGAGTAATTCGTCATCAGGTTCGGCATCCCCTTGGTTTGTTCCAGCTTGGGGGAGTGTCGCGGTATCATATCACTATCTTCTATCTTTTACCTTATTAGTAGAGTCATGCCATGAATAAGGAGTTATTTTGTAGTATGGTTTGCATTATGGAAGTGTCCCCTCTCTCGTTAGATTTGTATCCCTTGGTGTGAGTTTCCGTTATGGACTATTACTGAGAAGTTCTTATCATTCACTCTTTTGCATAGCTTATGTTAGTTTTCAATTCGTGGTTATATGATTGATCTTGTTTTAGTATTGGTATCACTTTGGGATCATTGAGTTAATTTAGTTGGTTTTGGCAAACCTGGCTCGGTCAGTAGGCAACACCTTTTTGAGAGTTGAAAAAAAAAGATAGAAGTACTCTAAAGAAAAAATTCATCATCTTTCTTTCTTGATTTGATCATAAGTATAGTATTCTCTAGTTAAGATCTTTTGTGCTTCCAAGGAGATTGCATGTTTGTCTTTTATCACTTGTATGTTTGTTTGTTCCTTCACTCTTGTACTTGCTACCCAGCCTTGCTAGCCAAAAACCGTACTGAGAGGGTATTCTTCTCGTGCATCCACTCCTTAAACCAAGCTTTGCCATTTGTGTCCACCATACCTACCTAGTAGCATTATTGCTATTCCAAGTAAATTCTTGTTTTATCTACCTCCCAAATTGAACTTGTTATGTGAAAAATTAGTGATTAAACTCTCACGAACTTGATGACACACTTTATTTTCCGCACTTAATAAACCTGAACCATTGTGAACTCTCCATGAAAGTTATATGCTTGCAAATTTTAGGTTGGGGATTAGCAGAATCGTCCTGTCACGGGGAACGCTTTCAACACTTGTAAATATATACCCAGTTGATACCTTGCTCTTTTGTTTGCGGATGTCGTCGGTGTGAAATAAGGGGAGCTTGTAAGTCCATGGAGTTATGTATGTTGTTTAGAGAAACGCCTGGGCCACTGGTCTAATCCATGCTGACATGGTGGACCCTGCAGCGTAACCATAATGATATCTATGAAGCATTCTTCTTATAAAAAAGAGAGAGATATAGCTATTGAGAAAAAAAAGAAAAAAAAGATACTATGAAAAGAGGAAAGAGAGAAAAAAGCACCATTTTCCCATGGTAAATAAGAAGATTGCTGAGATACTCATTGTCTGCTTGCCTTTTCATTTTGATATGGGTTCTTCTGTATCATCGGAAGGGGTACCCCGTTGGCGGTTCTCAATGATACGCACATACTTCGATGACAAGAACTTACCGGTAACTAAAGTTGAGTATCATGAGGAGCGGCCCTCGTACTCAAGGGACTTGGGATTTTCAGTTTATAGTCTGTCAAGCATATAACTCAGATTGACCTCACTTTCACCTTAATCACTAAATGCCTATGATAGGGGCAATGAGAGCTGAAAGCTAGTAAGTATCATAATTTTTGGGAGCTCTTTATGAGACTTGCAATCCCTGCTTCCCTCTTTGAAGGGCCTTTCTTTTGCTTTGTAGTTGAGTCATAAACCTATTCCCTTCTATCTCATCAAGTATTTTGAGTTGATGTGTTTCATTCATTCATATGTGATTTATGCATTCATGTTTCTTTTGTTCCTTGTTTTGCACATTTCTCTTATCTGAGTTTTACTACTTTGAAAGCTTTCATTTGAAAACCAGCTATTTGTGAACTCCAGCAAATTATCAACTATTCTTCGACCAGAGCTAAGTTTGCCATTACCATTCTGATTCACTTTATGTATCTTTATTCTATTTCCTTTACTGATTGCAGTTGAGTTATATAATAGTGAGTTTCTTCTATTATGATCTATGTATTTGTTGAATGTGATGCTTCTTGTCTGTATTCTTTTATCGACTTTTCACTCCATAAACCCGAGGTCATGTTTATTGAGCTCAGTTTCGCTGGGGACAAGCGAAGTCTAAGCTTGGGGGGAGTTGATACGTCCATTTTGCATCACTATTCTATGTCTTAATCATTAATTCACTATTATTCATTGATATATTTCGTATTGAGAGGTGCTACTTATGTTATTTCATCTATTTTTGCATGGTTGATGACTTTTGGAGCATGGACCGCTGCAATCAGGATTCTGATGGAAAAGTGATGTTTGGAGGCAAATTCGCGAAGATCAGAAAATCCGAGAAAATATACAGAAATTCTATTTTTCAGAAGACTCTCGATGCCAGAATATGGAGTGGAGGGGGCCAAGGGGGCCACACCACCCCATGGCACGGGCAGGCCTAGGCCGCGCCTAGGATGGTGTGGCCGCCCTGGCCCACTCCAGCCTCCCCCCTCTGGCGTATATCATCCCCACGAAACCTAAGACTCGGGGAGCGACCACAGAAAGATTCTGCCGCCCCTGCGGGGCGGAAAACACCGAGAGAGAAAGATCTCTCCGCAGCACAGATTTTCTGCCGGGGGAATTCCTTCTCAGAGAGGGAGATCGTTGCCATCAACACCACCATCAGATGGACTTCATCGGGATCATCATCATTATCACCACCATCATCACCATCAGCACCCTCATCACCATCTCCATATTGCTGTAACAATTGAGTTGAATCTTGCATAGTTCATAGGGGAAACTTTCCCAGTGTTGATTACTCTTTGTAGTTGATTCTATTGAGTGAACCATTGAATTATTGTTTATGTTATACATCATTTGTCCATCTGTGATCATATCCATATGATTTCTTGTGAGTAGTTCGTTTTGTTCTTGAGGACATGGAGAAGTATTCTTGTTAGTAGTGGAGTTGCGTTGAGAAAGATTCAATAGATTGTTATTTAAGTTGTGGTGTACTTCTTCTAGTGGTGTCATGTGACGTCGACTACATGACACTTCACCTATATGGGCCTAGGGAATGCATTGTGTATTTGGCTACTAATCGTAGGGGTTGCCAGAGTGATAGAAACCTGAACCCCTGTTAGGAAACCATTGCACAAGGGACGTAAGGGTCTTAGATTTTAAAGCTGCGGTTAGGTTTCTACCTTAATTACTTTCTTGTACTTACAGATGTTTGCAAGGGGTATAATCACAATTTGTATTTAGTCTCGGATGGGGCGGTACATTAGTATAGGTTCACCCACACAACACTTAGCAAGCTAGAGAAGATTAAATCGACTATATGGAGCGAAAGCACTTGACAGTCTTCCCATGTGTCCTCGAGAACGTTTGGTCATCTATAGAAATACAACCGGCTTGTCCTTTGCTGCATAAGGATTGGGCCACTTGCTGCTTTTATTCCTACTATCTTTATTTACTCGTACTTTGTTTACTTGCTTTATCGGAAACCCCTAAAAATCCGTTTGCTAACTATTTGCAGAGAATCCTGATCCATACCACTAGCCAGCACCTTACTTATCGAAAATACTACGATACACCCCCTATACTTGTGGGTCATCAACATGCAATGACTCGAGTTGTTGTTAGTAAAAGAACACACATGCATGACACTAGTGGATCCATGTGTGGTCTCTAAAGAGACACACATTTCAATGACACTGGTGGATCCATATGTGGTATGTGAAACAACACACATGAAATGACTCCAGTTGTTGTTAGTAAAAAGAACACACATGCAATGACACTGGTGGATCCCTATGTGGTATGTGAAAAGAACACACATGAAATGACTCCAGTTGTTGTTAGTAAAAGAACACACATGCAATGACACTAGTGGATCCATGTGTGGTCTCTAAAGAGAACACACCTTTCAATGACTCTGGTTGTTAGTTAAGAACACACATGCAATGACAGTGGTGGATCCATGTGTGCTCTCTTAAGAGAACAGACATGAATGACTTGGTTGTTGTTAGTAAAAAGCACACATGCAATGACCTGGTGGATCCATAGGTGGATTGTGAAAGAACACACATGCAATGACACTGGTGGATCCATATGTGGTATGTGAAAGAAGACACATGCAATGACTCTGATTGTTGTTAGTAACAGATCACACATGCAATGATAGTGGTGGATCCTTGTGTGGACTCTTAGAGAATACACATTTCAATGACATTGGTTGTTGTTAGTAGAAAGACGCACATGGAATGACACTGGTGGATCCATGTGTGGTCTCTGAAGAGAACACACATGCAATGACTTTGGTTGTTTGTTTAGTAAAAGAGCACACATGCAATGACACTGGTGGATCCATAGGTACATTGTGAAAAGAACACACATGCAATGACAC
This sequence comes from Avena eriantha, assembly GCA_910589775.1. Classification (NCBI taxonomy): domain Eukaryota; kingdom Viridiplantae; phylum Streptophyta; class Magnoliopsida; order Poales; family Poaceae; genus Avena; species Avena eriantha. The sequence goes on from CAJUXJ010001552.1 coordinate 4,383, forward strand.
TGGTGGATCCATATGTGGTATGTGAAAAGAACACACATGCAATGACTACTCCAGTTTGTTGTTAGTAAAAAGAATACACACATTCAATGACACTGGTGGATCCATGTGTGGTCTCTGAAGAGAACACACATTTCATGACACTGGTGGATCCATATGTGGTATATGAAAAAAACATGAAATGAACTCTAGTTGATGGTAGTAAAAAGAACACACATGCAATGACACTGGTGGATCCATATGTGGTATGTGAAAAGAGCACACTGAAATGACTCGATTTGTTGTTAGTAAAAAGAACACACATGCAATGCCACTGGTGGGATCCATGTGTGGTCTCTAAGAGAACATACATTTCAATGACTCTTGTTGTTGTTAGTAAAAGAACACACATGCACTGATACTGGTGGATCCTGTGTGTCTATGAAGAGAACACACATGCAATGACTCTTGTTGTTGTTAAAAAAGACCTGGTGGATTATGAAAAGAGCACACATGCGATGACACTGGTGGATCCATATGTGGTATGTGAGAAGAACACACATGCCATGAATCTGGTTGTTAGTAAAAAGAAAACACATGTAATGACACTGGTGGATCCATGTGTGGTGTCTGAAGAGAACACATATTTCAATGACACGGTGGATCCATATGTGGTATGTGAAAAGATCACAAATGAATGACTCCAGTTGTTGTTAGTAAAAATAACACACATGCAATGACACTGGGATCCATATGTGGGATGTGAAAAGAACACACATGAAATGACTCCCTAGGTTTGTGTTAGTAAAAAGAACACACATTGCAAGTGACCCTGGGTGGATCCATGTGATGTCTCTATAAGGACAACCACAATGCAATGACTCTGGTTGTTTGGTTCGTGAGGTTAAAAAGAGGACACATGCAGAATGGACATGGTGGATTTCACAGGTGGATTGTGAATAAGAACACATATTGCAATGACTCTGGTGGTTTTTTGTGTTAGTAAAACGAGGACACATGCAATGACACTGGTGGATTGTTGAAAGGAACACAACATGCAATGACTACTGGTGGATCCATATGTGGTATGTGAAAAGAACACACATGCAATGACTCTAGTTGTTGTTATTAAAAAGAACACACATGCAATGACACTAGGGGATCCATTGTGGTCTCTAAAGAGAACACACCATTTCAATGACACTAGTTGTAGTAGTTAAAAGAACACACATGTTTACAGACATGGTGGATTCCATCTGTGACTCTATGAAGAGAACACACAGCATGACTCTAGTGTTGTTAGTAAAACGAGCACAGATGCAATGACACTGGTGGGATCCATAGGTCGGATGCTGAAAAACCACACATGCAATGACCACTGGGTGGATCCATATGTGGTATATGTGAAAATGAACACACATGCAATGAATCTGGTTGTTTGTAGTAAAAGAACATACATGCAATGAATCACGTTGGGATCCATAGGTGGATTGTGAAAAGAGCACACATGCAATGCACTGGGATCCATATGTGGATATGAAAAGGACACAAAATGCAAGACTCTTGTTGTTGTTAGTAAAAAGAACACAAATGCATGACTACGGTGGATCCAATAGTGCGATGTTAAAAGAGCACACAGGAAATGACACTGGTGGATCCATATTGTGGTTTGTGAAAAGAACACACATGAATGACTCTGGTTGTTGTTAGTAAAAAGAACACACATTGCAATGACACTGGTGGATCCATAGGTGGATTGTGAAAAGAATTCACACACATGCAATGACACTGGTGGAATACGTATGTGGTCTCTGAACAGTAACACAACTTGAAATGACTCTCGGTTGTTGTTAGTAAAAAGAGGACACGTGCAATCACACTGGTGGATCCATAGGTGGATTTCTAATAAAGACCAAACATGCAATGACCTGTGTGGATCCATATGTGGTAGTTGAAAAGTAACACTACATGCAATGACTCCATTTGTTGTTAGTAAAAAGAATACACATGCAATGACACTGGTTGGATCGCAGTGTGGTCTTCTGAATGCGAACAGCACATTTCAATGACACTGGTGGTATCCATATGTGGTATATGAAACAAAACACATGAATGACTTCTAGTTGATGTTAGTAAAATAGGAACACCCATGCAATGACACTGGTGTGCTCCATATGTTGGTATGTGAAAAGATGCACACTATGAAATGACTCTATTTGTTGTTAGTAAAAAGAACACACATGCAATGACACTTGGTGGATCCATGTTGTGTCTCTGTGAAGAGAATCCACACAATTTCAATGACTCTGTTGTTGTAGTAAACCCGGAACCACACAGCAATGCTTACTGGTTGGGATCCATGTGTGGTCTATTGAGAGAACACACATGCAATGACTCTGTTGGTTGTTAAAAAGATAGTGAGCACACTATGCAATGACAATGGTGGATCCATAGGTGGATTGTGAAAAGAGCACACTATGCTGATGACACTGCTGGATCCATATGGGGTATGTGAGGAAGAACACACATGCCAGATGATCTGGTTTGTTCGGTAAAAAGAACAGCCACATGTAATGATGACCTGGTGGAGATCCATGTGTGGTGTCTGAAGAGATACACACATTTCAATGACCACTAGTGGATCCATATGTGTATGTGAAAAAGAACACACATGAAATGACTCCAGTGTTGTTAGTAAAAAACACACATGCAATGACACTGGTGGATCCATATGTGGTATGTGAAAAGAACACACATGAAATGACTCCAGTTGTTGTTAGTAAAAGGAACACACATGCAATGACACGGTGGATCCATGTGTGGTCTTTGAAGAGAACACACATTTCAATGACTCTGGTTTGTTGTTAGTAAAAAGATACACATGCAATGACACTGGTGGATCCATGTGTGGTCTCTGAAGATAACACACATGCATGACTCTGGTTGTTGTTAGTAAAAAGAGGACACTGGTGGATTGTGAAAAACCACCATGCAATGACACTGGTGGATCCTAGGTGGATTGTGAAAAGAACACACATGCAATGACACTGTGGATCCATATGGGGTATGTGAGAAGAACACACATGCAATGAATCTGGTTGTTAGTAAAAAGAAACACCTGTAATGACCTGGTGGATCCATGTGTGGTGTCTGAAGAGAACACACATTTCAATGACACTAGTGGATCCATATGTGGTATGTGAAAAGAACACACATGAAATGACTCCAGTTGTTGTTAGTAAAAATAACACACATGCAATGACACTGGTGGATCCATATGTGGTATGTGAAAAGAACACACATGAATGACTCCAGTTGTTGTAGTAAAAGGAACACACATGCAATGACACTGGTGGATCCATGTGTGGTCTTTGAAGAGAACACACATTTCAATGACTCTGGTTGTTGTTAGTAAAAAGAATACACATGCAATGACACTGGTGGATCCATGTGTGGTCTCTGAAGATAACACACATGCAATGACTCTGGTTGTTGTTAGTAAAAAGAGGACACTGGTGGATTGTGAAAAGAAACACACATCCAATGACACTGGTGGATCCACAGGTGGATTGTGAAAAGAACACACATGCAATGACATGGTGGATCCATATGTGGTATGTGAAAAGAACACACATGCAATGACTCTATTTGTTGTTATTAAAAAGAACACACATGAAATGACACTAGGGATCCATTTGTGGTCTCTGAAGAGAACACACATTTCAATGACACTAGTTGTAGTTAGTAAAAAGAACACACATGCAATGACACTGGTGGATCCATGTGTGGGTCTCTGAAGAGAACACACAATGCAATGACTCTGGTTGTTGTGAGTAAAAAGAGACACATGCAATGACACTGGTGGATCCATAGGTGGATTTTGAAAAGAAACACACATGCAATGACACTGGTGGGATCCATATGTGGTCTGTGAAAAGAACACACATGCAATGACTCTGGTTGTTGTTAGTAAAAAGAGGACACATGCAATCACACTTGGTGGATCCATAGGTGGATTTCTAAAAGAACAAACATGCAATGACACTGGTGGGATCCATAGTGGTACGTGGAAAAGAACACACATGCAATGACTCTGGTTGTTGTTTGTAAAAGAACACACATGCAATTGAAACTTGTGGATCCATAGGTGGATTGTGAAAACAGCAACCATGCAAACTTGTGGATCCATATGTGGTATGTGAAAAGGACCACACATGCATTGACTCTTGTTGTTGTTAGTAAAAAGAACACACATGCAATGACACTGGTGGATCCGATATGTGTATGTGAAATAAACACACATGCACTGACTTTCACTTGTTGTTAGTAAAAAGAAACACACATGCAGTGACAATGGGGGATCCATGTGTGGTGTGCTGAATGAGAACCACACATTTAACGACACTGGTGGAATCCATATGTGGGTATTGTGAAAAGAACACACGTTGCAATGACTCTAGGTGTTGTTAGTAAAAGAGCACACATGCAAGGGGGGGGGGATGACACTGGTGGATCCATAGGTGGATTGTGAAAACACCACACATGCAATGGACACTGGTGGATCCATATGTGGTATGTTGAAAAGAACCACATGTGCAATGACTCTGGTTTGGTGTTGAGTAAAAAGAACAGCATCACCCATGCAATGAAACTTGTGGATCCATAGGTGGGATTGTGAAAGAGCACACGATGACCAATGATACTTGTGTATCCATATGTGTGTATGTGAAAAGGACACACATGCAAGAATCTTGTTGTTGTAGTAAAAAGAACACACATGCAATGACCCTGGTGGATCCATATGTGGCTTGGTAAAAAGACACACATGCAATGACACTGGTGGATCCATATGTTGGTTTTGTGAAAAGAACACACATGCAATGACTCTGGTTGTTGTTAGTAAAAAGAACACACATGCAATGACACCTGGTTGGATCCATAGGTGGATTGTGAAAAGAGCACACGTGCAATGACACTGGTGGATCCGTGTGTGGTCTCTAGAGAGAACACACATGTCTATGACTCTTGGTTGTTGTTAGTAAAAAGAGCACACATGCATTGACATTGGTGGATCCATAGGACGATTGTTAAAAGAATACACATGCAATGACACTGGTGGATCCATATGTGGTATATGAAAACAACACACATGCAATGACTCTGGTTGTTGTTAGTAAAAAGAACAGCATGCAATGACACTGGTGGATCCATAGGTGGATTGTGAAAAGAGCACACATGCAATGTCACTGTGGATCCAATATGTGGTATGTGAAAAGAACACACATGCAATGACTCTAGTTGTTGTTGCTAAAAAGAACACACATGCAATGACACTAGTGGATCCATAGCTGGATTGTGAAAACAGCACACATGACATGACACTAGTGGATCCATATGTGGTATGTGAAATAAACACACATGCGCTGACTCCACTTGTTGTTAGTAAAAAGAACACACATGCAATGACACTGGTGGATCCATGTGTGGTGTCTGAAGAGAACACACATTTCAACGACACTGGTGGATCCATATGTGGTATGTGAAAAGAACACACATGAAATGACTCCAGTTGTTGTTAGTAAAAATAACACACATGCAATGACACTGGTGGATCCATATGTGGTATGTGAAAAGAACACACATGAAATGACTCAGTTGTTGTTAGTAAAAAGAACACACATGCAATGACACTGGTGGATCCATGTGTGGTCTCTGAAGAGAACACACATGCAATGACTCTGGTTGTTGTGAGTAAAAAGAGCACACATGCAATGACACTGGTGGATCCATAGGTGGATTTTGAAAAGAACACACATGCAATGACACTGGTGGATCCATATGTGGTCTGTGAAAAGAACACACATGCAATGACTCTGGTTGTTGTTAGTAAAAAGAAACACACATGCAATGAAACTGGTGGATCCACAGGTGGATTGTGAAACGAGCACACATGCAATGACACTGGTGGATACATATGTGCTATGTGAAAAGGACACACGATGCAATGACTCTTGTTGTTGTTAGTAAAAAGAACACACACATGCAATGACACTGGTGGATCCATATGTGGATCGTGAAAAAGAGCACACATGCAATGACGACTGGTGGATCCATATGTGGTATATGAAAAGAACACACATGCAATGACTCTGGTTGTTGTTAGTAAAAGAACACACATGCAATGACACTGGTGGATCCATAGGTGGATTGTGAAAAGAGCACACATGCAATGATACTAGTGGATCCGTATGTGGTCTCTGAAGAGAGCACAACATTTCAATGACTCTGGTTGTGCTAGTAAAAAGAACAAACATGCAATGACAGTGGTGGATCCATGTGTGGTATCTAAAGAGAACACACATGCAATGACTCTGGTGTGTGTTAGTAAAAGAGGACACATGCAATCACACCTGGTGGATCCATAGGTGGATTTCTAAAGAACAAACATGCAATGACACTGGTGATCCATATGTGGTACGTGAAAAGAACACACATGCAATGACTCTGGTTTGTTGTTAGTAAAAAGAACACACATGCAATGACACTGGTGGATCCATGTGTGGTCTCTGAAGGAGAACACACATTTCAATGACACTAGTTGTTATTAGTAAAAAGAACACACATGCAATGACACTGGTGGATCCATGTGTGGTCTCTAAAGAGAACACACATGCAATGACTCTGGTTGTTGTTAGTAAAAAGAGCACACATGCATGTGACATTGGTGGATCCATAGGAGGATTGTTAAAAGAATACACATGCAATGACACTGGTGGATCCATATGTGCGTATATGAAAACAACACACATGCAATGACTCGGTTGGTTGTTAGTAAAAAGAACATGCATGCAATGACACTGTTGGATCCATAGGTGGATGTGAAAAGAGCACACGTGCAATGGACACTGTGGATCCGTATGTGGTCTCGAGAGAACACACATGAAATGACTCTGGTTGTTGTAGTAAAAAAGAGGACACATGCAATGACAACTGGTGGATCCATAGGTGCGAATTCTAAAAGAACAAACATGCAATGACCAAGGTGGATCAATATGTGGTACGAATGAAAAGAAACACACATGCAATGACTCTGTTGTTGTTAGTAACAAGAACACCACATGTAATGACATGTGGTGCATGTTGGTCTCTGAAGAGAGAAAAACACATTTCAATGACACTGGTTGTTATTAGTAAAAAGAAACACACATGCAATGACACTGGTGGATCCATGTGTGGTCTCGGAGAGAAACACCATGCTATGACTCTTGTTGTTGTAGTAAAAGAGCCACATGCATTGAATTGTGGTCATAGGACGATTGTTAAAGAATAAACATGCAATGCACTGGTGGATCCATGTGTTATATGAAAACAACACAAATGCAATGACTCTGGTTGTTGTTAGTAAAAAGAACACACATGCAATGACACTGGTGGATCCATAGGTGGATTGTGAAAAGAGCACACATGCAATGTCACTGGTGGATCCATATGTGGTTATGTGAAAGAACACACATGCAATGACTCTAGTTGTGTTGCCTTTTGCTAAAAGAACACACATGCAATGACACTAGTGGATCCATAGCTGGATTGTGAAACAGCACACATGACATGACACTAGTGGATCCATATGTGGTATGTGAAATAAACACCATTGCGCTGACTCCACTTGTTTTAGTAAAAAGAACACACATGCAATTGACACTGGTGGATCCATGTGTGGTGTCTGAAGAGAACACACATTTCA
>CAJUXJ010001553.1:0-29519 GCA_910589775.1 Avena eriantha
TTGCCGAACTGGCCTCACTCAGAAAAGCACAGAAGAAATCCGGAAGTTAGCTCTCCATTGTTTGGAGACCCAGAATATCATAGTTGAGGAGGAGGTGCATGAAGCCGAAGATATCAAAACTTATAGAGCTTCTTGACCAAGGTCATCTTCACGACGACAAGGTAAAGGTCAGTGTGATTCCACCTCCATCAGTGGTTTCCTTTAACCTCACTGAGAAGGTTTCTTCTGAAGTCAATATGAGCCTCAACAAACTGACTCAAGAACATTATGTAAGTCGTGGTCTGACTATTTTTTTATGCTTTTATAGTAGGATGCCAAAGAATGAACTAGTATTGCCCCCAAGGCTCATGTTGCTATTTAACTAAGTTAAAATATTAACCCGAGTCTTAGTAGACTTCTGACTCTGGTTACCATTCCGACTTACAGAAAGTTAATGATTATACCAGGAATTATTGAAGAATATCTGCAACAAGTGGAGAGAGATCAGAGCTTCCACCAACTCGAAAATGCGCAGCTTACAGTGCGAAAGATGAAGCAGAAGGTAAGCATTTCCGAGCTCATTTTCATAGTATATTTTGAGTTGTGGACGAATATTTATTCGACTTCTTGCTGCTCTAGATCTTGTGAAGCAGTCATGCAAGCTTATTGAACAAGCCTAAGATTTCAAAGTCATGGAAGCTGAAAGTGCTGATTTGTGTGCTGAGCTAGAAAAAACCAAGGTAGTTCATGAGCACAGATCAACAACATTCTTGAATCCTGCAACATGGCTACTGAAGAGCGTGATCGCACCATAGATAAACAAGAAAAAATTATCACGGACTTGAAGTATCAGATGGACAGGCAAAAATATACCACCGAAGCTCTTCAAAATGAACTCCGAAGTCTTTGACAGGATATGACCAAAGTAGGTGATGCTATATTTGGTAATTTTTTTGTGTCTGGGTTGTTGTTTTTCCGACTTTGTTACTCGGATATATTGTTGACCTTGTTTTCATATTTTCAGGTCCTCACAACATTCTTGATGCCTCTTTGTCCGAGTCTCGTACCAACCAACTTGTTGCTGTCAGAGACATGATCAATGACTTTCACTTTCCACCAATCTTTGGAGGAAATCGGTGGATCCGTCCAGCTCTACGGCTTAGAAAAATGTCTGCCTTTGAAGTACAAGACAAGGCAAATGATATGCCCAAGCTTATCAAGGAATGGAACATGTCCTATGCATGCGCGGTGACACAGAATGCCCTAACAATGGTATGAGCCACCATGAAAGCATGGAGATATGGCAAGTTACCAAGGGTAATTCAAGTGTCGAGAAGATGGCAAAGAGGAGAATATCAAAGAAATCCAGGATGATTGCGCTGGATATGCTTGTCGTGTGGCCGATCTGACCAGCTATGAAAATATGTTCTTCAATCCCGTTGAAGCGCCATCTCCCCCAAGAGAAGAAGTTGCCGAAGATTCCAAAGACGACCAGCAGACTAAGTCTGATATGCTTGTCTCGAAAAGATACAAGGGTGATGTAGGTGACGTGTCTATGGAGCCGACAGATCCTCCTCTTCACCTGCACCATAGAGTTTGCCAAAAAACAATGTGTTATTCTCAAAAAAATTGATGTAATAGCTAGAATATTATTTTTCTATGCTAGCTTGTAAAACTTATGCTTTTCTTCTTAGCACTTTTGGCTTTATTTTTGTCCTTGAAAATACTAAGCACTATTTTGTCTATACTTATCGTTTATTGGCTTTCTTCCTCGTCCCTTTCATGAGCCAGCAAACCTTCAAAACGGAAACTTTGCCAAGCAACGAAGCTCAATTGCTAAACCAGTTTAAACCCGGAATCAAAGCCGGCTTCTAGTACCAACAACTCACTACTCGGCAAATACCCGTATCCAGCAATCAGACAAAACCCGGGTACAAACTAAAATTTTAGAATTATACCCAAAGGTAGCATTTTTAGAATCGGAAATCTAACCAGAACAAATATGAGCATAAAGTACATTCAAGTATTCTAGGATTTTCGACTATGACATGATCATTCGAAAATAAGATGGTACTTTAAAAAACATATCGGTAAAACATTGAGGAGACCAATACTTTATTTCACTTTGAACATGTACATTGATATGATTACAAGAAAGAAACTTTAAGAATAAAAGGGATGTAGGTGAGCATATTCCACGGTCGGTCTAATTCACCCGGGTCTGTACTACCTCATCCCTCTCTTTCTCTTCTTAGTAGCGGGTCTTTCTTTTTCCGGCCTCATGTTAGTTAGGTAGTAGGAACGATTGTGCAATACTCGACTAACCATAAAGGGCTCTTCCCAAATTGGGGAAAGTTTGTGCTTTAGTTTTTGCACTAGTCGGAGAACCAACCAGATCGCCCTGCGTGAAAGACCGATTTTTGACTCTCTGACTATTATACCTGCGTAACTTCTACTGATAGGCAGTAGATCTCTGCTCAGCAACAACACAAACTTCCTCGAGTATATCAATGTCATCTTGTCGAGCAACTTTGGCATCCTCTTCGAATACGCAGCAACTCGGGGAGAAGTATGGATAAGATCACTCAGAAGTACCACCTCGCCACCGTAGACCAAGAAGAAGGGTGTATATCCAATTTACCTATTAGGAGTAGTTCTTAAGCTCCATAAAACATATGGCACTTCTTCCGCCCAAGCCACCGCATCATGATGAAGTGGTGCTCTGAGTCTAGGACGGAGGCCTTGAAGAATTAAATCATTTTGCCCTTTTGACTTGTCCATTGTCTTGTGGATGTGCAACTAATGCAATATCGAGTCGGATCCCTTGATCATCACAAAATTTGGCAAGTTCTCCCATGAAAAAGTTACTCCCGTTGTCTGTAATAATACTATGCGGATATCAAAATTGGATTATAACACCCTCGACAAATCTTTTTGTTATTGCTCCATCACAACTTGTCATGAGTTTTCGCAGTAAATCCACTTGGAGCCCATTTAAACGGTCCTACCATGTCAATCCCCCAGACTACAAAAGGCCATATAATCGGAATTTTGTTCGCAGCTGATCAACCGGAACATGTGCTTGTTTGGTGTACTTTTGGCAACCTTTGTACGTATTGACCAACTTGTCTGTATCTGCCTTAGCTGTAAGCTAGAAAAAAATCATGTCGAAAAGCCTTTGCCACTAGAGATTTGGCTATGGCGTGATGTCTGCATTCGCCTTCCTGAATTTCCCTTAGGATTTCCACTCCTTCTTTAGGAGAAACATAGAATGGAAAGACCCTAGACACACTCCAATTATAGAGCTCAACACTCACCATTGTGTAGTATTTTGCTCGTTCGACAATCTGTCGGCTTAGAACTTCGTCTTCGGGTAATTTTCTGTCTACTAGGAATTCTAGGTAGGGTTTTGTCCAGCTAGGAATGACAGCCATAATTGCTATGAGAAGTGAGTTGGATTTGGTCAGATACTCCTCATCACTCCTGTTATAGAGGGAACTCTTTTGTGCTCCATAAAAGCACCATCTGGGAACTTTTTCGCGCAGAGCCTATTCTTGATAGAGCATCTGCTTCCTCGTTTTTTGTTTGGGGAATGTGTTGAACATCAAACCCTTCGAACGATTTTGCTAGTTCATCCATGACAGCTCTATACGCTGCCATGTGATTGTTTGCATTGTAGATGTCGGATACTCGTTGAGCAACTAAATCCGAATATCCTTAGCACATGAGTCGGTGAATGCAGATATATTTGCAATTCGAATTCCATGCAGCAGGGCTTCATATTCAACAATATTATTTGTCACGATGAAGTGAACTTGCAACACATAGAATAATTTATCACCTTGGGATGACTTGAGCACCACGCCAGCCCCTGAGCCCCCGAGCACTTTAGATCCATCAAATTGAAGGTCCAACTTCTGACTCCGGGAGATTTTTGTTTTCTGCCGTCTCTATCCAATCAGCGACAAAATCGGCAAGTATCTGGGATTTGATTGTTGTATGTGGTTTATACTCAATGTCAAAAGCTGCTAGCTGAATTCCCCACTTAGCAATACATCTAGTGGCATTGTTGTTGTTTATTATGTCTTTCATGGGAGATGTGCTCATCACGGTAATCTTGTGCTCTTGAAAATAATGTTGTACCTTTCTAGATGCAAAGAATACACCATAGGCTACCTTTTGGTAATGCGGATACCTTTGATTCGATTCAGCCAGGACCTCACTGAGATAATAAGTCGGACACTGCACTAGGTGTTCCTATTTTTCCTCTGGCCATTCCACCAGCATGACGATGTTGACGACACTATTTGTCTCATATAGGTAGAGCAACATTTGTTCATGTGGATCCAGTGCTGCAAGGATAGGGGTGGATGAAAGTATGGCTTTAAGGTCTTATAGTGCAGCTTCAGCTTCGTCGGTCCAAACGAACTTCTTGGTCTTTTTCAAGAGCTTGCATAATGGTGTGGCTCTTTCACCGAGCCAGATTATGAACCAACGGACTGCAGCAATGCAGCTAGTTAGCCGTTTTACGTCCTTCAGGAGAGTCTGCCAGATAATGTTGAGTATAGCCTTTATTTTGTCTCTATTCACCTCTATGACCCTTTGGGACACGATGAAACCTAACAATTTTCTGGCTGGTATTCCAAAGAAACACTTATTTGGGTTAAGAATTATATGTCATCCACATATGCATGTGCATGGCGTCCGATTTGATTGTGGAGGCAATACTACATAGTGCACTGATACGTAGCTCCTACATTTTGGAGCCCAAAAGGCATCGTTACATAGCAGATGGTTCTGAAGGGGGTGATGAACAAAGTCTTTAGTTTGTCTGACTACTTCATCCGAATTTGGTGATATCCGGAATACGCGTCGAGAAAACATAGGAGCTCTGAGCCTGCTGTCGACTCGATAACTTGATCGATTCTAGGTAGAGCGAACAGATCTTTGGAACAAGCCTTTTTCAAGGCAGTATAATCAACACACATCCTTAAATTAGTGGTGTCCCTTTTAGGGACCATTACAGGATTCGCCGACCACTCAGTGTGGATCGCCTCTTCTTTGAATTTGGCTAACTCAATCCGGGCTAGTTCCTTAGGTATTGCTTTGCGCTTTTCATCGGCGAAACATCATATGGACTATTTGACGCATTTAGCATTCGGATACACGTTTAAAGAGTGCTCGGTAAATTCCTAGGTACTCTAGTCATGTTAGAAGGTTGCCATGGGAAGATATCTTTGTTAGCTCTAAGGTCATCATCCTTCAACGGTGTCATCTTCGTATCTTCTGATGCCTTGAACTCCGGAGTTAGTTTTGTCACCTCCTTCTTCGTTGCGAGCATCTCGGATCGGTCGATGTTCTTCTTGATTTCTTGGTACTCCTCAGCGTGTAGTAAAACTTCGGCAAAGGGAGAATTTTCGTCCTTGCACTCTCGTGCCTTCTTCGGGTCTCCCTGGATCGTGATGATGCCATTGGGACCTGGAATTTTCAGCATGTGGTAAACGTAACAAGTGCGAGCCATAAAATTCTAGTAAGCCGGACGCCCAAAGATAGCGTGATCTGCGCTCTTGCATAGGACAACTTTGAAAGATAGTGCCTCCGTCCGGTAGTTCCTTGGGGTTCCGAAGGTAACATCCAAGGTGATTTCTCCCAAAGAGTTCGCTTGTTGTCCGGGGACAACTCCATGGAAAACCACGGAGCTATGGTTAGCTGTGTTTCTTATATCTTAATATGGTGCATTGTTTCGACATAGATGATGTCGATTCTACTGCCACCGTCCATGAGGGTCTTGGACAACCCATAGCCGTCGATCAGTGGATTGACGACCAGAGCGTACTTTCCTCGCATGTATGGTTTAGGCGGATGATCTTTGCGGTCAAAGGTAATTGTCACTTCGGACTAGTCTAGAAGCTGTGGGACAGCTGGAAGAGTTGCGTTGAGCTCATGCATCACTGCCTTTTTGACCTTAGCTATTTCGGATCCAAGGAAGCAGATGTAGGTGTCTTTTGGTTGGGAAGGTCTTCTTTCCATCCGACTTGGGATTTGAAGCCTCTACCTCCTCCATGTCGGAATCTTCCTTGGACTCCTTGTCTTTGTTGGAATTTTTCTTCCGTTTTCATCTTTCTTGATGTCTTCATTGAAATGACACTTAGCATTAGTGTGGGGCGAGCCCCCGTTACCGACTAGGTAATGCACACACAGATTATTGGCGATGTCGGCCCAAGAGTAGGTTTTCCATGTTGCTCGTCTCCTCTACCTTGGACTCTAGAAGTTCCATGGCCTCATCCCCGGCCGCCTTCATGGCTGTAGCACCCCAATTGTCTAACAATTGTCATGCTACTTGTCCTAGTAAGATATTGGCTACTCCATAGAGATTATTGTTGCAATCATAATTATATCATGCTCATGTCATCATGCCACCTGCATTTGAGCATCATATAAACCCTTTTTCTTTTGGTTCTTCTCTCACATGCATTATTAATTGTATTTGCTTCTTGATATTATATTTGGCTATTATATATTGTCTAAATGCCCAAGTTGAGTTGGGGCATATCTTTTATTCCATTCCACCACCTTTCTTTCTACCACTTTATAATTCCACCATCCCTTCACCATGAGCTTGTAATTATTTTTCTTGTGACATTTTAATTCTAGCTCATGTAGTTGGGGTGGATCAGTCTTCTAAATTCTTGTGCTTGGTTTTATCTCCATTTTTGGAATGCATAAGGAATAATGCCATCATATTATTATTGTTGTCACAAATAAATAATGGCATTATTATTTTTGCATGGGGCCATGCAAGCTCTACACCACCTCCACCTCATTGGGTTTTCTTTTGTTTTAGTGGATCTTATCTTGGGGAAACATCTACCACCATTACACCCCTCCTCATAGTCTCACCCCTCTCTTTATCTTCTTATTTTATTCTCCATGCATGAACCATATGAGGCCTATTCCTTAATTCATTTCTTTTTCTTTTCTTGGAATTCTTTCCACCTCCACCTCATGATCATTCTAGCCTCCACCATGCTCCACTTGAGTTGGTTTTATCCACACCATTTACATTCATTTTATTTTATTTATCTACAGGGGTGGTCATATGAAGCCTATTTCACCATCTTCTTTTCTTCCTCTTTGTTTCTAGTTTCTTTTCCACATTAGCTTATGCAAGTCAAGCACTCGGGTCCTTCTTGACATGATCTCTGAAACCAAAATAAATTCAAATATCTAAACATCTAACCTATCTAGTTCTCTCTCTCTCTACTCTAATCCTCTCCTAAACCCTAACTCTAAACCTCCTCTCTCTCTCTCTCTAAGCTTGGCCTCCATGCCAAGCCCCTCTCTCTAGCTGGCCCCACCCTAGCTAGACCTAGCTCTCTCTCTAAGCTAGACAAAACCCTAACCCTAACCCGAGCCCCATCTAACCTAGCCCTAGCTACTTCCCTCTCCTTTCTTCTTCTCTCTTCCTCCTACCAGCCCCACCTGCAGCTGCCCACCCCAGCCCCACCTGCAGCCACCCCTACCTCGCCAGGACCAGCCCCATCCTGCTCGCCCACGTGCTTAGGAGGAAGGAGGAAAGGGCCGAAGCCCCTTTTTCCATCTACCCCGCTCCCACCTCCCTTCCCTCTCTCCTCTCACTTTCCCCTCCTCCTCACGCCTCTCTGGCCTCGCCAGATCCGCCCAGAGCACCCCCTCCTTCCCCGTATTCTCCACTGTCGCCCCCACCTACCGCCAGTCACCGCCGACTACCCGCCGCCATCTCCTCGTTCCGGCCGTCGAGCTTGTCGTGGAAGTGGTCTGGGAGATCGAGGATATCCCCCTGCGTCGCCCAATACACGCCGTCGCGGAGGAGAAGCCCCAGCACCGCCAGTTCCCTCGCCGCCCGACGCGAAACCCTAAAACTCCGGCCGCCAGCCTCGCCGTCGATCCACCGCTCCTCGCGCCGATCCAAGCCCACCAGCGAGCCCGCGGTGAGCATCTTCTTCTTCCTGACAACCTCCGCCTCGCCGTATCACTCTGGCCTCGCCGTGCGTTTGGTCGAACCGCTCCTCCGCGCGCCAGAGCCGCCAGCATCTGCTACTTTCCCGCCTCCACGCTCGCCCTATCTAGGCCGCGTCCACCTCCCTAGCAGCTCCCCTAGCACCACCGCACCGGTTAGCCTCCTCAACGCGGACTCCCGCGACACCGGGATCGAATCCCCCGCTCCGCCCGCGCACGCGCCTGCCGCCAGACGGAGGAGAACGATAAACAGTACCCCGGGCGTGGTCGTTTTGCAAAAAGCCCCTCCCCTTTTTAATTACTGCAACCCCGCGCTCCTAGTGTCCCCACCTGCCAGACGCTCTGGAAGTTTGCAGGAAAACCCCTCCGTTTTCTCAGACGCAACCCGCGGTCCAGCTGGCGCCCCACCAGTCAGCCGCTGGGGGTTTTCCGCTGGCACGTGGGCCTTCAGCCGCTAGCCCCACCCTGTCAGTCTCTGTGGGCTAGCCCAGCCTGCGGTGACAAAAGTTTTTCCCGCGCGCGTGGCCAGTCAGCACCAGGCCCACCATTCAGTGACTGTGGCTAGAATTGCCTGGGTGTAAAAAGTTTTTCGCTGAGTTTGTTTTTATTCAAATCTTTTCAAATTTATTTAAATTCAAATTCTTTTCAGATTCAAATAATTTTCAAAATACAAATCCAAATAATACAAATAATATATGTTTTGGAGTCAGAAAAATGTGAGGAAGTCAAATATGCCCTTCAACATATATTTTGAACACTTTAAATTTCGAGTTGATTAAAATTACGAGAAAATGCCCTTTTACTTGGTTAATTAATACTTTTGTTTTATAATTCCAAATTTGGCAAATAATATGTCTAAATCGATCAGCGCGACGAGCCCGTTCTATTTATGCAGTCCTTGTTCTGAATTGCAGCATGCATCATGTCAACATTTAAATTCTGAACTGTTTATGACAATAAAACTTGGGCAAATAAATATTAAAGTGCTTTAATTCTTGTATCCACATCTCACCTTTGCCATGCTACCTTAATGCCATGTAAATTGTGCATCATTCATCATGGCATGCTTGGTTGCTTTTTGCATTTCAATTCATATGCTTGCGCACTTTATTTATGTTGGCCCTTGTTTGTTTGGTTCTTCTTCGAATAGACAGCCCAGCAGGAGGTTTACCAGGAATCACAGGAGTATTACCCAGATCCATCTCTCGCTTCAACTGAGCTGCCAGGCAAGCACTACCACATGCTTGCATACATACAGTACCTATTGCCTCTATCTTATTCTTGCATCATTGAGTCGCGATTGCATTAAATTGAATCCCAAGTACTGCATAGCCTTTACTTTTAAACCACATTAAGCCTGTTCCGGTCCCATGAGCCATTACTACAGGAGTTGTTTGAGCCATGCGAGTCGTAGAAAAGCATGCTTAGGGTATGTGAGTGTCGGATGGATAACGAGGTACCTAAACAACATAACCTGAGTAGTAATGGGATAACTAATGAAAGAGGCACCGGTGAGCAATATCTGCTATTTGGTTTTTCATGCTCACTTGTGTCCCGTAGGACCCCGAGTACTTGATTCCTGTTCCTTGTTTATTCGCACTATCCACATCCGGGAGGCCTTATGGACCCCCCTGAGCTAGAGCTTGATTCATTCTTATTTCTTGGGGCCACAATTAGTTTGGGGCTTTATTACTATTCTGTACTTATGCCATGTTACTGCTTTATTTAAGATTGTGCGTGGAGCACCTGTACTGTTTTGGATCGTGACACGTTTTCGCTGTATCGACAAGCCCAGTCACATTTTCGGGTTCCCAGTCGTTTACCGCCGTCCACACAAACCTTGGGTCCGTCTCGGAGTCGGCCAACTTCGCTGCGGGTAGCTTAATGGGGTGGCCCCCTGAAATATTTCTGAATCCTGTGATTGCTTTGTCGTGAATGCCTCGTTGGGTTTTGATTTGGTTTTTCCGAGGTTGATCGAGTGTGTGTTGCTATTCGTGCACCCCTGCAGGGTAAATCTTTCTGAAAGCCGTGTCCGCGGTTATGGACGACTTGGAGCACAGTTTCTCGATCATAGACAAGTATAACTAAAGTACCGCTTTTAAATTGACTAAGTACTTGACTAGTAAATAGTGCAATACTCATGGAATGGTTAATAAAAACTGCCAACGGATGATGGGGGTTGTTCGTCCGCTTCCTCGTTGGTAAGCGAGGAGGAGGATGGATCTGTTAATTATACTGTTATAACTGTTGTTCTTAATTCACGGACTTCCGTCTATCATTGGTTAGGCGGAAGGTTAGCGAGTCTCTATAGAATTGTAGGTATTATCTTTTGCTGCAATTGCGTCACCCCAGGTTGTGTCCCCTTTAGTGGCATAAAGACTTGCTGAGTACCCCTAGGGTCTCACACTGATAAATTATTTGATTCAGATGAACAGGTGTACCCGCAAGATGGATACTGGGTGGAAGAGACAGATGATGTTGGCAACGATCATTTGGTGTAGAGATTCCGGGAACGGGGATCCGTGTGATCTGTGGGCGGGATGTGTTTATTTATGGGGCATCTTATGCCAATTTGCTTCTTATCCGTACTCGGATCTTGTTTTCCGCTTCCGCCTGACACTCTGATGTGTGATGTATGAGGAGCTATCCTAAATTATTATATCTATCTAGGATATTTGGATCTTGCCGTATGGCGTTGCAATATTTCTATTTCTTTTAGATGGAATGGCTCTGATGTACTGTTGTATGTGGCTTGCATACATACTCATTTGTGTATGTATTTGATCCCTTCGCCTGCCGATTACGCCGCTCGTTCTTGTCCCGTTGACTGAAAGTGGTTAGGACGGCCGAAAGGTCTACCGTGAGTGGCCCTGGGCCCCACCGTACTATTTTAACCACTTTCGTTCATCCAGGCATTAACTAAGAGCGTAATTCACCGAGGTAGTTACAATTGGTATCAGAGCCATCCCGCCCTTCAGGGTCTCAGCCAAAATGGTCGTTGTCAGTCTAGCAAATATTTTGGTAGTTATGTATACTAGGGAAAAACAAACGTGAGAGTAAGATTGCTTCCATTTTTCTTCTTACCCACCCACCCACCCTTTTCTGGTAAGGAAGTGTAACGTTTTCAATCCTCTTCTAAACTTCAAACTAGGATTCACGTGTTCTGGGTTCCGTAGTACCATAGGTTATGTTTGTGTGTGTGTGTGTGTAATTCCTTGTCTATCTGTTGCATCCAAATGTTATCACTATCTGCCTTTTGGTTATCAACTGTTGGTACATTCACTACCGACAGTCTTTGTAAACCGACGCGATCTATTCTGATTCGTTGTACACCGATGCGATCCATCTTACTCTTTGTTATCCGACGTTATCTTGTTGGGGTGTTCTTTTCCGTAGCTACCAATCTTTAGGTTCATCTTAGGAAGAAGTTGTTGGGATATGTTTTACTGATTCATGTGCGGAGTAATGATTTGAGTGCGGGATGGAGTCGCGACCATACCACTACTTTTGTCATTTGCTTTTGTATATTGAATTAGTAGAGTTGCGAATCTTGATTCGTTAAGTGGTTTTGCGCATATAGTGGTATTTTAATGCCAAAATTTGCGGAAAATTTTTCTTTGTTAGTTTGTGTACCACACTCCTTGTTCAGTCGTGTGTGTTATGCTTATATCTTCTAATTGCCTGGAACTTTGTTGATATTTTAATATCACCTCAGTGAATTGCATTCTTTAATCTTGATTAATTCCATTTTGGTACTATTTTGGATTATTATCATTCTCCATTATAGTACTGACTTGTGTTTTATATCAATCACAGGATGGCACCACCACGCCGTTCTGAGGAGGATATACCACCTGAACTTGGGGCCGCTTTGGCAAGTATTGCAAATGCTTTGGGCACTATGCAGCAGAACCAGCAGCGCTTCGAGGAAAGTGTGAGGAGGAATGAGTTTGCTCCGCTACCCTCCACCTCCCAAGCGAGGAGACATCAAGAGTTTTCTCAAGTTCAACCCACGTCAATTTGAGGTGTCTGATCAGCCACTTGATGCGGATGATTGGCTTCGTGAAGTGTCAAGGTTGCTGATGACTGCGGATGTTCCCGAGCAAGAATGGGTCAAGTGTGCTACTCACCTTCTGAAGGGAGATGCAGCTCTCTGGTGGGAAAATTACCTCAGGGCAGATCTTTCTGGTTTTCAGCCTTACTTGGGAGCGATTCACTGCTGCTTTCAAAGAGCAATATCTGTCAGAAATTGTCATGGAAAGGATGAAGGAAGTGTTTCTCAACCTCAAGCAGGGCACTGACAATGTCAACACCTACATCAGAAACTTCATGAACCTGTCTCGTTATGGTGGCGATGAGATCTCTGATGACAAGAAGAAGCAAAAGAGGTTTCGGCAAGGCCTCAATGCTTCCATCAAATATGCAATCACTCATGCAAGGCCAGCATCTTTCCTGGAACTTCAGCACACAGCTCTGCAGGAAGAAGCAAGTAGGCAAGTGTTTGAGGAGTCAAAGAAACACAGCCGTGATACAGCAAGCTCTTCTGCTATGACAGCTCCTTCTAAGCGTCGTGTCTGGGTTCCTAACACCCCACCGTCGCTCCCTGCTCCACCAAGACCTTCAAGCTACGCACCAAGGCCACCAAACTCCTTCACTGCGGCTCCCAGGGGCTACAACCACAACTACCCTGGAGCGCCTGGCGGAGTCCCTGGCTACGTTGCTCCACGTCCACCTGGTGCTTGCTATACTTGTGGAAACACTGGGCATCAGCAATGGAATTGTCCAATGAACAACAAAGCTCTTCCACCACCACCTCCAAGACCTGCGGCAAGTGCTCCTATGATTCGTGCACCTCCACCTCGGGCTCTCAACATCAACACTAAGCCTGGGTCTGCGGTTGCTCGTGCTAACTGTGTCAACGCCGCTCAAGCTGAGCATGCTCCTGGAGTTGTCATGGGTATGCTTCCTGTTAACTCAGTTCCTGCACGAGTTTTGTTTGATTCTGGTGCTTCGCATTCTTTTGTTTCTCACAAGTTTGCTCATGAGCAAGATCTGGCTATGGTTCCTTTATTACACCGTCTTGTGGTACAATCTCCTGGGTCTAAACATGAGGGCTGCTCATATCAGCCATGGCAATCAAGTTGAGATTGGTGGTTCTTCATTTCCGGCTTCCTTAATTATTCTGGGCAATTCTGATATTGATGTTATCTTGGGCATGGATTGGTTGACAAGCAAATGCAGCTGTGATTGATTGTGCTGAACGTTCGGTTTCTCTGAAAATTCCTGAAGGCCATATAGTCTATTCTCCAAGTCTGACTCCTGCAATTCAGCTTTATTCTTTGGCAGCTCTGAATGATGATGCTATGGAAGGTATTCAGAGTGTTCCTGTAGTTTGTGAGTTTCCAGATGTCTTTCCTGAAGAGTTGCCAGGTATGCCTCCGGATCGTGAGGTTGAGTTTGTCATTGAACTTGAACCTGGTACCCGCTCCTATTTCCAAGCGGCCTTATAAAATGGGTCCTGCTGAGTTGGCTGAACTTAAGCGTCAGTTGGATGAACAAGAGAAGTTGGGTTTCATTCAGCACAGTACTTCTTCTTGGGGTAGTCCAACCATCTTTGTGAAGAAGCGAGACAAGACTGATAGACTTTGTGTTGACTATCGGGCACTCAATGCTGAAACAATCAAGAATAAATATCCCCTTCCGCGGATTAATGATCTCTTCGATCAGCTAGCCGGAGCTGTGGTATTCTCTAAGCTTGATTTGAGAAGTGGTTATCATCAAATCAAGATTCGCAAGGAAGATGTTCCCAAAACAGCTTTCACCACTCGCTATGGCCTGTATGAGTACACGGTCATGTCTTTCGGTCTAACCAATGCACCTGCCACCTTCTCGAGGCTTATGAACTCGGTTTTCATGGAGTATCTTGATAAGTTCGTTGTGGTCTATCTGGATGACATTCTAGTCTATTCTAAGTCAAAAGAAGAACATGAAGAACACCTTCGTTGTGTCCTAAGCAAGCTTCGTGAGAACCGCCTGTATGCAAAGTTCTCCAAGTGTGAGTTTTGGCTGCCTCAAGTCACCTACCTTGGTCACGTTATCTCTGCCAAGGGCATTGCCGTCAACCCAGAAACTATTAAGACAATTATGGATTGGCTTCCACCCATAAATGTCAAAGAAGTCCGGAGTTTCCTTGGTTTGGCCAGTTACTGCCGTCGCTTCGTTCAAAATTTCTCAAAGATTGCGAAGCCTCTTACCGATCTCCTCAAGAAAGGCAAGAAATATCTTTGGACTCCTGCATGTCAAGCAAGCTTTGAAACACTCAAAGAGAAGCTCACTTCCACACCAGTCTTGGTTCCTCCAGATACATCAAAGCCTTTCCAGATTTTCTGTGATGCTTCATTGCAAGGATTGGGTGCGGTCCTTATGCAAGAAAAGCAAGTTGTTGCTTATGCATCTCGTCAGTTGAAGACGCATGAGATCAACTATCCTACACATGACCTCGAACTCGCAGCAGTTGTCTTTGCTTTGAAAGTATGGAGGCATTACTTGCTGGGCAACCGTTGTGAGATCTTTTCTGATCACAAGAGTCTGAAGTATATCTTCACACAGCCTGATCTCAACCTTCGTCAGAGGAGGTGGATCGAAACAATCAATGATTTCGATTTGACCATCAACTACACCCCGGGCAAAGCTAATGTCATGGCAGATGCTCTCAGCCGAAAAGCTTATGTCAACAACCTCATGGTGGAAGAACAACAACCTCTCTTGTGCGAGGAATTCCGCAAGCTCAACCTTGAAATTGTGGATCAAGGTTATCTGCTGAACCTTCTAGCAACACCTCTCTTGGAAGAAAAGGTCCGTTCCATTCAGCTTGGGGATCCTTACACTAAAAAGATCATCTCCAACATTCAACTTCCGAAGTATGAGTCTTTCCACGTAGATGACCAAGGCACTCTTTTCTTTGAACACCGGATGTTTGTTCCGAACTACCCGGGTTTAAGAGAGCAAGTTCTCAAGGAGGCGCATGATTCTGTTCTTTCTATCCACCCTGGCAGCACTAAGATGTACATGGACTTGAAAACACAATATTGGTGGCCTGGTTTGAAACGATATTGTGCCAAGTATGTCTCAGAGTGTGATGTCTGTCGTAGAGTTAAAGCTGTCCATCAGAAACCTTCCGGTCTTCTACAGCCATTGAAGCCTCCGGAATGGAAATGGGAGAAAGTAGAGATGGACTTCATCACTGGTTTTCCAAGGTCGCAGAAAGGCAACAATGCAATCTTTGTTGTCATTGACAGGCTTTCCAAAGTAGCTCACTTCTTTCCAGTCAAGGAAACAATTTCTGCAATTCAGTTGGCTGAGCTCTATATCAACAGAATTGTCTCTCTGTATGGAGTTCCTCTTGAGATCAGTTCAGACCGTGGAAGCATCTTCACTTCCAAGTTCTGGGGAAGTTTCCAAAATGCTTTGGGAACAAAGCTAAACTTCAGCACAGCTTACCACCCTCAGTCGCAAGGACAAGTTGAAAGGATCAATCAGATTCTAGAAGATATGCTCCGTGCTTGCGTTATCTCGTTCGGCATGAAGTGGGAAGAATGTCTTCCTTATGCTGAATTCTCTTACAACAACAGTTTCCAGAAAAGTCTAAAGATGGCACCATTTGAGGCTCTCTATGGTCGCAAGTGCAGAACTCCGATTGGTTGGTCGGGCGCAGGTGAAAGATTATTGTTTGGCCCCGACATTGTAACTCAAGCGGAGGAGAAAGTTCACATCATTCTTGAAAACCTGAAGATTGCTCAAAGTCGCCAGAAGAGCAATTATGACAGGAAAGCACACGGACATGGAGTATGTCCCTGGTGATCTCGTTTATCCTTCGTGTCACTCCCATGAGAGGCACGCACCGCTTTGGTATCAAAGGAAAGCTGGCTCCTAGATACATCGGTCCTTTCAAAATTCGTGGAAGAAGAGGAGAAGTTGCGTATGCTCTTGAGCTTCCTGAACAACTCAAAGTCCATGATGTTTTCCACATCTCTCAACTCAAGAAGTGCTTCAAGGATCCCGGCAGGACCGTGGACCATGAACTCATTAATCTCCAAGAAGATCTGTCTTATCAAGAACACCCCACAAAAATTCTTGAAGTCGCAGAAAGAAGGACTCGCAACAAGTCCATCAAGTTCTGCAAGGTGCAGTGGTCGCACCATTCCGTTGATGAAGCAACCTGGGAACGTGAAGATGAGCTCCGTGCCAAGTATCCTACCCTCTTTGAGTCTTTTTCTTCCTAGAATCTCGGGGCGAGATTCCTGTTTGGTGGGGGAGAGTTGTAGCACCCCAATTGTCTAACAATTGTAATGCTACTTGTCCTAGTAAGATATTGGCTACTCCATATAGATTATTGTTGCATCATAATTATATCATGCTCATGTCATCATGCCACCTTGCATTTGAGCATCATATAAAACCCTTTTTCTTTTGGTTCTTCTCTCACATGCATTATTAATTGTATTTGCTTCTTGATATTATATTTGGCTATTGATATATTGTCTAAATGCCCAAGTTGAGTTGGGGGCATATCTTTTATTCCATTCCACCACCTTTCTTTCTACCACTTTATAATTCCACCATCCCTTCACCATGAGCTTGTAATTCTTTTTCTTGTGACATTTTAATTCTAGCTCATGTAGTTGGGGTGGATCAATCTTCTAAATTCTTGTGCTTGGTTTTATCTCCATTTTTGGAAATGCATAAGAATAATGCCATCATATTATTATTGTTGTCACAAAATAAATAATGGCATTATTATTTTTGCATGGGCCATGCAAGCTCTACACCACCTCCACCTCATTGGGTTTTCTTTTGTTTTAGTGGATCTTATCTTGGGGAAACATCTACCACCATTACTACCCTCCTCATAGTCTCACCCCTCTCTTTATCTTCTTATTTTATTCTCCATGCATGAACCATATGAGGCCTATTCCTTAATTCATTTCTTTTTCTTTTTCTTGGAATTCTTTCCACCTCCACCTCATGATCATTCTAGCCTCCACCATGCTCCATTTGAGTTGGTTTTATCCACACCATTTACATTCATTTTATTTTATTTATCTACATGGGTGGTCATATGAGCCTATTTCACCATCTTCTTTTCTTCCTCTTTCTTTCTAGTTTCTTTTCCACATTAGCTTATGCAAGTTCAAGCACTAGGGTCCTTCTTGACATGATCTCTTAAACCAAAATAAATTCAAATATCTAAACATCTAACCTATCTAGTTCTCTCTCTCTCTCTAATCCTCTCCTAAACCCTAACTCTAAAACCTTCCTCTCTCTCTCTCTCTAGCTTGGCCTCCATGCCAAGCCCCTCTCTCTAGCTGGCCCCACCCTAGCTAGACCTAGCTCTCTCTCTAAGCTAGACAAAACCCTAACCCTAACCCGAGCCCCATCTAACCTAGCCCTAGCTACTCCCTCTCCTTTCTCTCTTCTCTCTTCCTCCTACCAGCCCCACCTGCAGCTGCGCCACCCCAGCCCCACCTGCAGCCACCCCTACCTCGCCAGGACCAGCCCCAGCCTGCTCGCCCACGTGCTCGGGAGGAAGGAGGAAAGGGCCGAAGCCCCTTTTTCCATCTACCCCGCTCCCACCTGCCTCCCCTCTCTCCCTCTCACTTTCCCCTCCTCCTCACGCCTCTCTGGCCTCGCCAGATCCGCCCCAGAGCACCCCCTCCTTCCCCGTATTCTCCACCGTCGCCCCCACCTGCCGCCAGTCACCGCCGACTACCGCCGCCATCTCCT
The DNA here is from genome assembly GCA_910589775.1 of Avena eriantha. Lineage (NCBI taxonomy): Eukaryota > Viridiplantae > Streptophyta > Magnoliopsida > Poales > Poaceae > Avena > Avena eriantha. The sequence continues at coordinate 17,761 of CAJUXJ010001553.1, forward strand.
CGTTCCGGCCGTCGAGCTTGTCGTGGAAGTGGTCTGGGAGATCGAGGATATCCCCCTGCGTCGCCCAGTACACGCCGTCGCGGAGGAGAAGCCCCAGCACCGCCAGTTCCTCGCCGCCCGACGCGAAACCCTAAAACTCCGGCCGCCAGCCTCGCCGTCGATCCACCGCTCCTCGCGCCGATCCAAGCCCACCAGCGAGCCCGCGGTGAGCATCTTCTTCTTCCTGACAACCTCCGCCTCGCCGTATCACTCTGGCCTCGCCGTGCGTTTGGTCGAACGCTCTCCGCGCGCCAGAGCTCGCCAGCATCTGCTACTTTCCCGCGCCACGCTCGCCCTATCTAGCCCGCGTCCACCTCCCTGGCAGCTCCCCCAGCACCACCGCACCGGTTAGCCTCCTCAACGCGGACTCCCGCGACCCGGGATCGAATCCCCGCTCCGCCCGCGCACGCGCCTGCCGCCAGACGGAGGAGAACGATAAACAGTACCCCGGGCGTGGTCGTTTTGCAAAAAGCCCCTCCCCTTTTTAATTACTGCAACCCGCGCTCCTAGTGTCCCCACCTGCCAGCCGCTCTGGAAGTTTTGCAGGAAAACCCCTCCGTTTTCTCAGACGCAACCCGCGGTCCAGCTGGCGCCCCCACCAGTCAGCCGCTGGGGGTTTTCCGCTGGCACGTGGGCCTTCAGCCGCTGGCCCCACCCTGTCAGTCTCTGTGGGCTAGCCCAGCCTGCGGTGACAAAAGTTTTTCCCGCGCGCGTGGCCAGTCAGCACCAGGCCCACCATTCAGTGACTGTGGCTAGAATTGCCTGGGTGTAAAAAGTTTTTCGCTGAGTTTGTTTTTATTCAAATCTTTTCAAATTTATTTAAATTCAAATTCTTTTCAGATTCAAATAATTTTCAAAATACAAATCCAAATAATACAAATAATATATGTTTTGGAATCAGAAAAATGTGAGGAAGTCAAATATGCCCTTCAACATATATTTTGAACACTTTAAATTTCGAGTTGATTAAAATTACGAGAAAATGCCCTTTTACTTGGTTAATTAATAACTTTTGTTTTATAATTCCAAATTTGGCAAATAATATGTCTAAATCGATCAGCGCGACGAGCCCGTTCTATTTATGCAGTCCTTGTTCTGAATTGCAGCATGCATCATGTCAACATTTAAATTCTGAACTGTTTATGACAATAAAACTTGGGCAAATAAATATTAAAGTGCTTTAATTCTTGTATCCACATCTCACCTTTGCCATGCTACCTTAATGCCATGTAAATTGTGCATCATTCATCATGGCATGCTTGGTTGCTTTTTGCATTTCAATTCATATGCTTGCGCACTTTATTTATGTTGGCCCTTGTTTGTTTGGTTCTTCTTCGAATAGACGCCCAGCAGGAGGTTTACCAGGAATCACAGGAGTATTACCCAGATCCATCTCTCGCTTCAACTGAGCTGCCAGGCAAGCACTACCACATGCTTGCATACATACAGTACTATTGCCTCTATCTTATTCTTGCATCATTGAGTCGCGATTGCATTAAATTGAATCCCAAGTACTGCATAGCCTTTACTTTTAAACCACATTAAGCCTGTTCCGGTCCCATGAGCCATTACTACAGGAGTTGTTTGAGCCATGCGAGTCGTAGAAAAGCATGCTTAGGGTATGTGAGTGTCGGATGGATAACGAGGTACCTAAACAACATAACCTGAGTAGTAATGGGATAACTAATGAAAGAGGCACCGGTGAGCAATATCTGCTATTTGGTTTTTCATGCTCACTTGTGTCCCGTAGGACCCCGAGTACTTGATTCCTGTTCCTTGTTTATTCGCACTATCCACATCCGGGAGGCCTTATGGACCCCCCTGAGCTAGAGCTTGATTCATTCTTATTTCTTGGGGCCACAATTAGTTTGGGGCTTTATTACTATTCTGTACTTATGCCATGTTACTGCTTTATTTAAGATTGTGCGTGGAGCACCTGTACTGTTTTGGATCGTGACACGTTTTCGCTGTATCGACAAGCCCAGTCACATTTTCGGGTTCCCAGTCGTTTACCGCCGTCCACACAAACCTTGGGTCCGTCTCGGAGTCGGCCAACTTCGCTTGCGGGTAGCTTAATGGGGTGGCCCCCTGAAATATTTCTGAATCCTGTGATTGCTTTGTCGTGAATGCCTCGTTGGGTTTTGATTTGGTTTTTCCGAGGTTGATCGAGTGTGTGTTGCTATTCGTGCACCCCTGCAGGGTAAATCTTTCTGAAAGCCGTGTCCGCGGTTATGGACGACTTGGAGCACAGTTTCTCGATCATAGACAAGTATAACTAAAGTACCGCTTTTAAATTGACTAAGTACTTGACTAGTAAATAGTGCAATACTCATGGAATGGTTAATAAAAACTGCCAACGGATGATGGGGGTTGTTCGTCCGCTTCCTCGTTGGTAAGCGAGGAGGAGGATGGATCTGTTAATTATACTGTTATAACTGTTGTTCTTAATTCACGGACTTCCGTCTATCATTGGTTAGGCGGAAGGTTAGCGAGTCTCTATAGAATTGTAGGTATTATCTTTTGCTGCAATTGCGTCACCCCAGGTTGTGTCCCCTTTAGTGGCATAAAGACTTGCTGAGTACCCCTAGGGTCTCACACGATAAATTGTTTGATTCAGATGAACAGGTGTACCCGCAAGATGGATACTGGGTGGAAGAGACAGATGATGTTGGCAACGATCATTCGGTGTAGAGATTCCGGGAACGGGGATCCGTGTGATCTGTGGGCGGGATGTGTTTATTTATGGGGCATCTTATGCCAATTTGCTTCTTATCCGTACTCGGATCTTGTTTTCCGCTTCCGCCTGACACTCTGATGTGTGATGTATGAGGAGCTATCCTAAATTATTATATCTATCTAGGATATTTGGATCTTGCCGTATGGCGTTGCAATATTTCTATTTCTTTTAGATGGAATGGCTCTGATGTACTGTTGTATGTGGCTTGCATACATACTCATTTGTGTATGTATTTGATCCCTTCGCCTGCCGATTACGCCGCTCGTTCTTGTCCCGTTGACTGAAAGTGGTTAGGACGGCCGAAAGGTCTACCGTGAGTGGCCCTGGGCCCCACCGTACTATTTTAACCACTTTCGTTCATCCAGGCATTAACTAAGAGCGTAATTCACCGAGGTAGTTACACCTGTCACCAACCTCACAAGCCCATGGCAGTCAACGACATTACAAAGAAATCACTGGTGTTCCCGGAGATCTAACGCCACCCGGAATGCCCTCTTAGGTCGTGGGACGAGCGCCAGAACTAAAATAAACACAGTGTATATGTTGGGTCCGCAGCATAGAAAACAAAAAATTTCCTACGGTGTGAACTACACGCCAAGATCTATCTACTAGGTACAAAGCAACGGGTGGACATACATCCAACGAGAACTTACCCTCAAAGAAAACGAGTTTTGTTAACGAGTAGGGAACTCGTGTTGATGTAGTCGTACACTTGCCGACTCAAGATCGTGAGGAAGTCCGAGCGCCGCAACTCAGCAGCGCATCCGCACTCGCACACACTTTCAAGCCACCAGACAACCTCCACCTCCTCGCTCCAGCGATCCAGCGGAAGCAGCAACTCCTTCCAGACAAAATGCCACCGGGAACATGTATCTCGCTAATCCGAGACCATGGGGTAATAATTCTAGAGGGGGAGAGATATCCTTGACAAAGAGGTGTGAGGATGAAGGAGGGGAATGGGTGGCCTTTTATAGGAGGAGGGGGTGCCCCCTCTCTCCATGGTCGGCGCATGGGGGGTGACCCCTCACCTCCCCCATTCATGTGGTGGTAACTCCTCCACATTAAAATGGCTCTTCACATTCCCTTTTAAAGTCTCCACTTTAAATGCATTAAATTTCTCCAAAGTTAATGCTCTCTCATTTAATAAACTCTTTTTATTAAATTTATTCAGAATTTTGTTATTATTTAATTAACAAACATTCACATATAGCCCCTTGCAATATTTCAATATCACATGCAGAACCACTTCTGCAATTTCACCCGAAACAATTTCCGGTTTCTATTGAAACAATTCCTGCGCTTTGCAATTCTTTCGTCTGAAACATATGTGCTCCAAAATGGTGTCCGGTAACTCTTAAGTGTGCCACCCTATGGTTCGCGAATAATGCAGACATGATCGAGACCCTTCTCCGATCAATAATCAGCAGCGGGACCTGGAGATCCGTACTGACTCCTACACATTCAACGATGACTTCTGTGATCGTGAGAACCTTTAACGCTTGTAACTAAATCCCTTTGTCTCTATCTATATTACATGTCCGAGATTCGATCATCGGTATCTCCATACCTAGTTTGATCTCGTTACCGACATGCACTCTTTTCTCGTTCCCGTGATATAACATTCTAGTGATCACATCACTTGCTTGCAAGCTATCTTAATGTGATATCACTGAGAGGGGCCCAGAGTATATCTATCCGTCATCTGGATTGACAAATTCCACTCTTGATCCATGAGCCTCAACATAACACCTTCGTAGTACTAAACCCATCTTATAGTCACCCTGTTACGGTGTGACGTTTGATGTTATCAATATACTCTTCCGGTGTTAGCAATTAACATGATCTCATGATCTAAGGATAAAGATTACTTCGTATGATGTTATAGCAATATAAACATAATGACTTGATCGTAATGCTATACTTCGGATGAATGTTCATCACATCATTCCACCAATGGTGTGACCTTGTTATTAACAACATCCAATGTCCATGATTAGGAAACCTTGATCATCTTGTTAATCAACAAGCTAGTCTATAAGAGAGGCATAACTAGAACCCTTTTTATTTATTAAACACACATGTATGATGTTTCCGATCAATACAATTCTAGCATGTAAAATAAACATCTATCATATATAAGGAATATATAATAACAACTTTATTATTGCCTCTCGGGGCATATTTCCTTTAGTCTCCCACTTGCACTAGAGACAATAATCTAGTTCACATAGTGATAAATCTAACACCCATGGAGTTCTGGTGTTGATCATGTTTTGCCCTAGGGAGAACTTTAGTCATGGATCTGCTACATTTAGGTTCGTGTGTACGTTACAAATCTTTATATCTCCATCCTTGACATGCTCGCGGATGGAGTGAAACTGGCGCTTAATATGCTTGGAATTCTTGTAGACCTTGGTTCCTTTACGTTGGCTATGGCTCCATTATTGTCACAATAGATCACCATTGGGTCCAAACGCACTGGGAACCACACCTAGTTCCGTAATGAACTCTTTCATCCAAACCGCCTCCTGCGCTCGCTTCTGAAGCAGCAACATATTCCGCCTCTGTCGTTGATCCAGCCACCACAGGTTGTTTGGAACTCCTCCAACTAACTGCTGCTCCGTTCAAGAGAAATACGTATCCGTATTGAGACTTAGAGTCATCTGGATCGGTGTCAAAGCTAGCATCGACATAACACTTAGCGACTAGCTCTTCTTCACCTCCGTATATAAGAAATATATCCTTAGTTCTTCTCAAGTACTTGAGGATTGTCTTTACCGCTATCCAGTGTTTCTGAACCTGGATCAGATTGGTACCTACTAGTCAAACTAATAGCATGTGCCACATCCGGTCTTGTACATAGCATGGCATACATAATAGAGCCTATGGCCGAGGCATAGGGGATCTTATCCATCATCTCTCTTTCTTCTGCAGTAGCAGGACTTTGAGTCTTACTCAATGTCTTGCCTTGCAACACAGGTAAGTACCCCTTCTTACTTTCGTCCATATTAAACTCTTAATATCTTATCAAGGTATGTACTTCTGCGATAGCCCAATTAGGCGCCTTGATCTATCTCTATAGATTTTAATGCCTAATATATATGATGCTTCACCAAGGTCTTTCATCGAAAATTTGTTGTTTAGATAACTTTTAACACTGTTTAAAAGATCTATATCATTTCCAATCAATAATATGTCATCCACATATAATATCAGAAATGCCACATTGCTCCCACTCACTTTCTTGTAAATACAAGCCTCTCCATAAGTTTGGACAAATCCAAACTCTTTGATCACCTCATCAAAGCGGAGATTCCAACTCCGGGATGCTTGCTTCAGTCCATAGATGGATCGCTGAAGTTTGCATACCTTATTAGCATCCTTAGGATCGACAAAACCCTTAGGTTGTATCATATACAACTCTTCTTCAATATTACCATTGAGGAACGCAGTTTTGACATCCATCTGCCATATTTCATAATCGAAATATGCAGCAATTGCTAACATAATCCTAACCGACTTAAGCATCGCTACGGGAGAGAATGTCTCATCGTAGTCAACTCCTTGAATTTGTCGAAACCCCTTTGCGACAAGTCGAGCCTTATAGATGGTCACATTACCATCAGCATCAGTTTTTCTTTTGAAAATCCATTTATTCTCAACGGCCTTTCGGTCGTGAGGTAAGTCCACCAAGTTCCAAACTTGGTTCTCGTACATGGATTCCATCTCGGATTTCATGGCTTCTAGCCATTTGTTGGAATCCGGGCTCATCATCGCTTCTTCATACGTCGCAGGGTCATCCATTTCATCAACCATTGAAATTTACACAGGATTGACGTAAGTTCATGAGCTGCACGTGTCCTGCTTGACCTGCGAGGTTCGGTAGTGTCCTCTTTCGGAGTTTCATGATCATTATCATTAGCTCTCTCTTCATCAGGTGAAGTCAACTCCGAAACAACTTCCGGTGTTGCGCCACTCGCCATTCCATAAAGAGAAGGTTCAATAACCTCTTCGAGTTCTACCTTCCGACTACTCACACCTTTCGCGAGAAACTCCTTCTCAAAGAAAGGATCCATTCTTGGCAACAAAACCTTGCCCTCGGATCTGTGATAGAAGGTATACCCAATTGTTTCCTTAGGGTATCCTATGAAGACGCATTTTTCCTCCGCTTTGGGTTCGAGTTTATCCGGTTGAAGTTTCTTCACATAAACATCGCATCCCCAAACTTTAAGAAATGACAGCTTAGGTTTTGTTTCCAAACCATAATTCATACGGTGTCGTTTTTCAACGGATTTAGATGTGCCCGATTTAAAGTGAATGCAGCTTTTTTAGTGCATAACCCCAAAATGACAGTGGCAAGTCAGTCAGAGACATCATAGATCGAACCATATCCAATAAGGTACGATTACGACGTTCCGACACACCATTATGTTGTGGTGTTCCGGCAGGCGTGAGTTGTGAAACTATTCCACACTCTTTCATGTGTGTGCTAAACTCGTAACTTAGATACTCTCCTCCACGGTCAGACCGTAGAAATTTGATCTTTCTATTACGATGATTTTCCACTTCATTCCTGAAATTCCTTGAACTTTTCAAAGTTTCAGACTTGTGTTTCATCAAATAGATATACCCATATCTACTCAAATCATCCGTGAAAGTAACAAAATACGTATCCACCAATCCAACCTCGCGCCGACACACTCATTGGTCCACACACATCAGTATGTATGATTTCCAATAGATCTGTCGCCCGTTCCATTGAACCGAAAAAACGGCGTTCTAGTCATCCTTGCCCATAAGGCATGGCTCACATGTATCCAATGATTCAAAATCAAGTGATTCCAAAGTCCATCAGAATGGAGTTTCTTCATGCGTTTAACGCCAATATGACCTAGACGGCAGTGCCACATATATGTAGACATATCATCATCACGTTTAAGCTTTTAAGCATTACATTATGAATGTGTGTAATATTACTATCGAGATCCAACAGAAATAAACCATTCAACATAGGTGCATGACCATAAAAGATATCATTCTTATAAATCGAAAAACCATTGTTTCAGATTTAAAGGAATGACCACTTTGCATCAAACACGATCCAGATACAATGTTCATGCTCAGTGTAGGCACTAAATAACAATTATTTAGGTTTATAACTAATCCCGATGGCAAATGGAGAGGTAGCGTCCCGACGGCGATCACATCAACTTTTGATCCATTGCCGACCCGCATTCTGACCTCATCCCTTGCTAGTTGTCGCTTGTTCCGTAGCCCCTGAAACCGAGTTACATATATTAGCAACCCGATCCGTATCAAATACCCAGGTGCTTACTGTGATACTAGTCAAGTACACTCAATAACATGTATATCACATATACCTTTGTTTTGCCTTGCCGGACTTCTTGTCCGCCAAATACTTGGGGCTAGTTGCCGCTTCCAATGGCCAGGTCCCCTTACAATAGTAGCACTCGGTGTCAGACTTACGGGCCAGCTCGGGGTTTCTTTTCAGGCGTGGCAACAGACTTGCCACCCTTCTTTCCCTTGTGCTTGCCTTTCTTGTCTTTCTTGAAACCTGGTGGTCCTATTGATCATCAACACTTGATGTTCTTTCCTAATCTCCACTTCTGCAGTCTTAAGCATTGACAGAAGCTCGGGAAGAGACTTCTTCATGCCCTGCATATTATAGTTCATCACGAAGCTCTTGTAGCTAGGTGGCAGAGATTGGAGAACACGATGTATGCCTAAGTCAATGGGAATCGTTATTCCCAAGGACCAAGCTTATCGGCGTACCCCAGACATTTTGAGTACGTGCTCACTAAACGGAGCTGTTTTCCTCCATCATGCAGCTAAAGAACTTTTCTGTAGCATTATAACTCTCTACGGCAGCATGGGTATCGAAAATCATTTTCAATTCTCCCATGGTATCAAAGGCATTGCCATTTTTCGAAACGCTTTCGAAGTTCTGTCTCTAGCCCATACAGTATGCCGCAATGAACTAAGTTGTGGTCCTCCTGACGAGTCACATAGACATTCTTTTCCCTCGTCAGGGGCATCAGGGAGCTGGTGGGGGGCCTAGCGGCGCATCTAGCACATATTGCTTTTGTGCAGCAGTGAGGAGAATCCTCAAATTCATAGCCCATTGGTGAAAGTTGCTACCATTCGCAGCAAGTTTCTCTTTCTCCATGAACACATTGAAAATTAAAGCAGGTGGTGCCAGTCTACAAGCAGAATTTGTAAAGTTTATTTAGACTAAGTTTATGATAGATTGAGTTCAACTATCCAAATTACTATGAATCCCTCCACTCAAAAACGACATCCCTCGTGTCTTTTGGTGATTACATGAACCAAATCCACTACACCCAAGTACCGATCATCACGTGAGTTGATGTAGCTTCAAAGGCGAGCATCTATATGGGCATCAATATCAAACTATATACTCATGCTTAACCTTTCGGTCCGTGTTCCGAGGACCATGTCTGTACATGCTAGGCTCGCCAAGTAAGAACCTTAGTATTCGCGTGTGTAAACTGTCTTACACCCGTTCCTATGAAAGCGTAGATTCGAGTACAACCCGATCATCACGTGATGTCTCGAAACACGATCCACAGAACGGTGCATACTTAAGGAAGAACACATTTTTATCTTGATATCTAAATGAGGGATCATCTTATAATGCTACAAAAGCGCCAAACTAGCAGTATAAGATGCTAACATCTAATGTGTAAAGTGAGATGATATGGTCCATGCATTTGATCTCTATCACTTGCATCGTGGTATGATCTCTATCATTCCTTTGTGTGTAAGGCCAAGGTCTATGGAACTTACACGTTGAGTGTGTTGTAAGAGTATCTATCATACATCTACTTACAACAATACCATATCAATACACTAGCCCAGCAACGATCTAAACTAGACGCCTCTAATTTATCAATTGCAAGTTTTACGTGGCTTAGGGCTTTCGGAGATAGAACCATTCTCACCTACGAACATGAACCACAACGAGGATAACTAAGTTATTAGCAACTCGTTGTAAATCAGATATTGACTATAGTAGGAGAGACAGACACCCCGCCAGCCACTTATGCAAAACAAGTTGCATGTCAGTCGTGGAACCGGTCTCATGTACGATGACATGTAAGGTTGGTCCGGGCCGCTTCATCCCACTATGCCACCAATATCCAAAATACATAGAAGATGCAATAACATGATCATCATCGCCCACATATAAACATATGTGTACTACCGTGCAAAGCACCTACGCATAGATCAGGCTCTGATACCACTGTTGGGTCCGCAGCATAGAAACAAAAAAATTTCCTACGGTGTGAACTACACGCCAAGATCTATCTACTAGGTACAAAGCAACGGGTGGACATACATCCAACGAGAACTTACCCTCGAAGACAACGAGTTTTGTTAACGAGTAGGAACTCGTGGTTGATGTAGTCGTACACTTGCCGATCTCAGATCGTGAGGAAGTCCGAGCGCCGCAACTCAGCAGCGCATCCGCACTCGCACACACGTTCAAGCCACCGGACAACCTCCACCTCCTCGCTCCAGCGATCCAGCGGAAGCAGCAACTCCTTCCAGACGAAATGCCACCGGGAACATGTATCTCGCTAATCCGAGACCATGGGGGAATAATTCTAGAGGGGAGAGAGATCCTTCACAAGGAGGTGTGAGGATGAAGGAGGGAATGGGTGGCCTTTATAGGAGGAGGGGGTGCCCCTCTCTCCATGGCCGGCGCATGGGGGGTGACCCCTCACCTCCCCATTCATGGTGGTGGTAACCCTCCACATTAAAATGCCTCTTCACATTCCCTTTTAAAGTCTCCACTTTAAATGCATTAAATCTCCAAATTTAATGCTCTCTCATTTAATAAAACTCTTTTTATTAAATTTATTCAGAATTTTGTTAATTACTTTAATTAACAAACATTCACATATAGCCCCTTGCAATATTTCAATATCACATGCAGAACCACTTTCTGCAATTTCACCCGAAACAATTTCGGTTTCTATTGAAACAATTCCTGCGCTTTGCAATTCTTTCGTCTGAAACATATGTGCTCCAAAATGGTGTCCGGGATAACTCTAAGTGTGCCACCTACGGTTCGCGAATATGCAGACATGATCGAGACCCTTTCTCCGATCAATAATCAGCAGCGGACCTGGAGATCCGTACTGACTCCTACACATTCAACGATGACTTCTGTGATCGTGAGACCTTTAACTGCTTGTAACTAAATCCCTTTGTCTCTCGATATATTACATGTCGAGATTCGATCATCGGTATCTCCATACCTAGTTTGATCTCGTTACTGACATGCACTCTTTTCTCGTTCCCGTGATATAACATTCTAGTGATCACATCACTTGCTTGCAAGCTATCTTAATGTGATATCACCGAGAGGGCCCTAGAGTATATCTATCCGTCATCTGGATTGACAAATTCCACTCTTGATCCATGAGCCTCAACATAACACCTTCGTAGTACTGAACCCATCTTTATAGTCATCACCTGTTACGGTGTGGACGTTTGATGTTATCAAGATACTCTTTCCGGTGTTGTAGCAATTAACATGATCTCATGGTCTAAGGATAAAGATTACTTCGTATGATGTTATAGCAATATAAACATAATGACTTGATCGTAATGCTATACTTCGGATGAATGTTCATCACATCATTCCACCAATGGGTGTGACCTTGTTATTAACAACATCCAATGTCCATGATCAGGAAACCTTGATCATCTTGTTAATCAACAAGCTAGTCTATAAGAGAGGTATAACTAGGAACCCCTTTTTGTTATTAAATCACACTGTATTGATGTTTCCGATCAATACAATTCTAGCATGTAAAATAAACATCTATCATATATAAGGAATATATAATAACAACTTTATTATTGCCTCTCAGGGCATATTTCCTTCAGTATAAGCAGCATAAATGTAATGCTAGAGGACCATGATAAAGGA
>CAJUXJ010001554.1:0-29263 GCA_910589775.1 Avena eriantha
ACAACCAGAGTCATCTTGCATGTGTGTTCTTTTTAGTAACAACAACCAGAGTCATTTTGCATGTGTGTTGTTTTCACATACCACCTATGGATCCACCAGTGTCATTGCATGTGTGTTCATTTCATAATCCACCTATGGATCCACCAGTGTCATTGCATGTGTGTTCTTTTTAGTAACAACAGCTAGAGTCATTTTTCATGTGTGTTCTTCTCACATACCACCAATGGATCCACTAGTGTCATTGTATGTGTGTTATTTTCACTAACAACAACTAGAGTCATTGCATGTGTGTTCTTTTCACATACCACCTATGGATCCACCAGTGTCATTGAAATGTGTGTTCTCTACAGAGACCACCCATGGATCCACCAGTGTCATTGCATGGGTGTTCTTTTCACTAACAACAACTGGAGTCATTGCATGCATGTTCTTTTCACATACCACATATGGATCCACGAGTGTCATTGCATGTGTGTTCTTTTTACTAACAACAACCAGAGTCATTGGATGTGTGTTCTCATTAGAGACCACACATGGATCCACTAGTGTCATTGAAATGTGTATTATTTTCAACTACCGCCGTTGGCCACAAAAAATCGGGACGCAGAACTAACCAGCAACCGCTCTGGGCTTCTAGAAGACCCGATCCCCGATGTTTAGGCGTCGTTGGATCAGGGTGCATGGACGATAGTGATGTCCTTCGCGACAGCGATCCGCGAGAAGTCTGTTCTGCGAACTGATTGGCCGTGGCAACTACGCTGGGCCTACGTCCTTGCCTTTATCCCCTTAACCTCGGGGCCAAAAATCAGATCGTGTTCCTTCATCGCCATGGAGAGGGAGAGGCCCAAACTCAGCTTGCACGAGGCTCAGATGTTTGCCCACTACGACATACTCGCGCCGCCGTTAGCGAAGCTTCCGGCTGGCTTCGAGCTTAGCTACGCCGGGTTCCTATCGCGTCGCTCTTGCGCGACAATGCGTTGGCCAGGCAGATCGAGGAGCGCCACCGCCAGCTGTCGGAGCGGAAGAGGGCAATGGCGCGGTACTCACGTACGAGCGCGTACTGGCAAAAGTTGTTCAAGAAGGAGCGTGCTGCATTAATTGCGCTGTGCGGAACCCACTGGCGGGAGATCCACCCGGATCTGCGCAACCCCGAAGGGAGGCAGCGCTTCTAGGCAGTGCCTAGGCGTACGACCTCCACCATTATCGATGCAGCACGCCATGAAGAATCCATGAGGAGGAGGAACGCTGCCGGGAACGTCGGCATCGATTCCGACGCAGAGGAGGCTGGCGGCGACGCGGACAACATCGTCAATGATGAAGACTACGGGAGCGTCATAGTCGATTAGGGCCACTTAAGCATAAATTGAATGGAAAAATTTGCTGCAAGACACCGTTATTTTCTGTCATTTGCTGCAACACACTGTCTGATTGTGTCTTTGCCAGGTACCATTACAATTGAGCAGTGTGGTTTAGCAAACGCCAGAAAATAATGGTGTCGTGTAGAAAATTTTCCCAAATTAAATCTATGTACGGTATCTTAATGCGCTCTTTGGATCTGGGTCACCTGAGTCATGGTCGATTATCGTCATTATCTATATATGTTGGCCATGTTTTAGTTGTCTTTGTCTTTGAAACTAGTCGATCGAAACTCGTCCGATCTTGAAAATAAAGTTCGCGCGTTCCCTAGCATATCGGATGGGACAATACGCTGACTCTGCTCCCAGCACTTGATGGCACAACCGTAATTTGGAGTGCGCCTGTGGAGAAGGGGTCGAGCGTGTTGTAATAGTGTACTACTCCTGTCCATATATAACTGACTTAGTTTTTTTAGATATTTAATAAATGTGTCTATACCCAAAACATGTCTAGATACATGTTTTAGGTTTATCTGTCTTTCAAACTAATCAAAAGTCGTCAAATTCTGAACAAACAAAGTCATTGCGTTCACACCTGATAGGACAATACGCTGACTCTGCTACTTGATGGCACAACCATAATTCTGGAGTGCGCCAGAGGAGATGGGAATGCAAGGGAGATGGGAACTAGTAGCCGCGTCCAAACGCAGGTAAAAAAATAATGTAATAATATTTTTTAAAAATGTAATCTGGTCCACATGACCCCATCATAGACACGTTGCACGCGCCAGATATAAATAAAGACGACACAGCTAGTTTAGTTTCAATGATACAATTCAACATAGGATGTTACTGTGCCCGCATCTTTCTGCTCCTCTTATTAGTCCGCTAGCCCACGCTGCATTAAGCATTAGTTGATGAGGATAAAAAAATGATAAAATGGCAAATAAAACAAATTTTAAGCTTACCTTTCATCCAGAGAATCGTACAAATATGAAATTGGCAGGGATTTATTATTTCTCCTGCAGTTAGCCGAAAGATCCTCAAGAACATCCTCAATCACCCCTGCAACTTCTTCATATTCTAATACACCTCCATTATTTGCCCTTCCCTCCCCATTCCACTTACCCTTTTGTTTCTTTTCACACCCTTTTCTCGCCGGGACCTCCACTTCTTCATAAATTGGCTGCTTACGTACGTTTTCCTCCGAGTGCTCAGCACCGTCTTCGTGCTGCTCTTCCGCCAGTTTTGGCTAAGAAGCCTCATTTTCGGCCACCAGGGTGTGAACAGGGACAATAGCATGTGTAACTGGGTTTTTGCACAACCTCTTGATATGGCCGAATCAGCCACAACGTCCGCATTTCCTTTTCCTAGCACCAAGCCTTGGACCTTTATCGGTGGAGGCTATGATCCTTAGCTTTCTAGGCCTCCCAGGTGGCCTCCTAAGAACTGGTGGTTGAAGTTTGAACCCTGGATCGACAATCTCCCAATCATTTTCATCGGCCATAGGTGGTATGTTTTTTGCATAAGTTGCAGCAAACTTGTCCACGGAGAAATAGTTGTCGACATAGTTCTCTATTTCAGCTCCGTTATCTCTAAGCTTTAAGATGAAGTAAATTGCATGGTGACTGATGGGTTCGTAGCATGGAAAACAAAAAATTTCTACCGCAAGAACGAACAAAACCTAGATCTAATCTAGATAAAAGCCAAGATCTAATCTATTACACATGAGCAACGAGATAGATGGGAACTAACCCTCGTAGATCCGAAAGCGTTAACGAGATTAGATCTCGTGGTTGATGTAGTCGATCACTTGCCGATCTCAAGATCGTGTGGACGATCCTTCCGGCGTCGCGTTCCAGCAGCGCTTCCGCCTTCGGTCAATTAGACGATCCTTCCGGCGTCGCGTTCCAGCAGCGCTTCCGCCCTTGGTCAAGTTAACGATCCTTCCGGCGCCGCAATTCGGCAGCGCTTCCGCAGTCGGTCACACGTGCGGAGTCGAAGCAGACCTTCCTCTCCCCGTTCCAGCGAGCAGCGGAGGTAGTAGATCTTCTCCACGGAATCCCAGCAGCACGACGGCGTGGTGGTGGTGGTGGAGTAGAGAATTCTGCAGGGCTTCGCCTATGCCTGTGCAGAATATGGTGGAGGAGAGAGCCGGCAGAGATTGGACGCTATGAGAGCGTTAGAGGAGGGGGCGCCCCTGCCCCTCTATTTAAAGAGGGGAGGGCGTGCCAGGGAAGGGGAGTCCTTGTAGGACTCCCCTCCTATGGGGCCGGCGGGTTGGGGAGGTGGGGAGGAATCCTCCTCCTCCACGACTCCTTATCTTGACCCAACAGGACTCCTTGATCTCTATCTTGATTTTCAAGCAAACTCCAAGATATCTTCTAGAACCTTCCGGAACATTCCGAAACCTTCTAGAATCCTCATACAAACACTCCGGAACATTTCCTATCTCATAAAATGATCTCCTATATATGAATCTTATTCTCCGGACCATTCCGGATCTCCTCGTGATGTCCCGGATCCATTCCGAGACTCCGAACAACATTCGGTTTCCAACGCACATTCCATATCTACTTAAAACAACTTCGAACCTTAAGTGTGTCACCCTACGGTTCGTGAATATGTAGACATGATAGAGACACATCTCATATCAATAACCATCAGCGGGACCTGGAGATCCATAATGGCTCCCACATACTCAACGATGACTTTGCGATCGATTGAACCATTTACATACGAAACTAATTCCCTTTGTCTCACGATATTATACTTATCCGAGGTTTGATCGTCGGTATCTCCATACCTAGTTCTACCTCGTTACTGATAAGTACTCTTTACTCGTTCCGTGATATGTCATCCCTTGTGACCTGGTCACATGCTTGCAAGCTAACTAGATGACATTCCACCGAGAGGGCCCAGAGCATATCTATCCGTCATATGGATGGACAAATCCCAATCTTGGTTCATGCGCTTCAACACATACTTTCAGAATACCCAATGATACTTTTATAACCACCCAGTTACGAAGCAGCGTTTGATGTCATCAAAGTATTCATCAAGTGATGGTGATTAACATAACCTCATGGTCGAAGGAATAGGTTACTATGTGTTTGAAAGCTTACAGCAATACGAACTTAATGACTTGATCTTATGCTACGCTTACTATGGGTGTGTGTGTCCATCACATCATTCTCCTAATGATATGACCTTGTTATTAATCACATCCTAATGTCCATTATCAGGAAACCATAATCATCAATTAATCAACAAGCTAGTTCAACAAGAGGCTTACTAGGGACTCTTATATGTTTACAAAACACATATGTATTAGTGTTTCCTAATAATACAATTATAGCATGGGATGTAAACATTCATCATAAACACAAAGATATAATAATAACCACTTTTATTATTGCCTCTTGGGCACATCTCCAACAGTCTCCCACTTGCACTAGAGTCAATAATCTAGATTACATGGTAATATACCGAACACCCATGGCGTTCTGGTGTTGGTCATGCTTTGCCCTAGGGAGAGGTTTAGTCAACGGATCTGCCACATTCAGATCAGTGTGTACTTTGCAAATCTTTATGTCACCATCTCGGACATACTCGCGAATAGCGTGGAAACGTAGCTTGATGTGCTTCAGCTTGCTATGTGACCTTGGCTCCTGCGCATTAGCTATGGCACCTGTGTTGTCACAGTAGATGGCCATCGGGTCCAACGCACTGGGAACCACACCGAGTTCAGTAATGAATTCCTTCATCCAAACGGCTTCTTGTGCAGCCTCCGAAGCAGCTATGTATTCCGATTCAGTTGAAGATTTCGCCACAACGCTTTGCTTCGCACTCCTCCAGCTCACTGCAGCACCATTCAAAATAAATACGTAACCCGACTGTGAATTTGAGTCATCCGGATCGGTGTTCCAACTAGCATCGGTGTAACCGTTTACAACAAGCTGTTCATCACCTCCATAAGAAAGAACCATATCCTTAGTCCTATTTAGGTACTTTAGGATATTCTTGACCGCTGTCCAGTGTTCCTCTCCAGGATCACTTTGATATCTGCTAGTCAAACTAACAGCATGTGCTATATCCGGTCTTGTACACAGCATGGCATACATGATAGAACCTATGGCCGAGGCATAGGGAATTTTATTCATTTTCTCTCTGTCTTCTGTCGTAGCTGGACTTTGAGTTTTACTCAAGGTCTTACCTGACAACATGGGCACGAACCCTTTCTTGCTATCTTCCATTCTAAACTTCTTTAGAACTTTGTCCAAGTATGTACTTTGTGAAAGCCCTATTAGGCGTCTTGATCTATCTCTATAAATCTTGATGCCTAGAATGTATGCCGCTTCGCCAAGATCCTTCATTGAAAAACTATTATTCAAATAGGTTTTGACGCTATTAAGAAGTTCTATATCATTCCCAATCAACAATATGTCATCTACATACAGTACTAGGAATGCTACAGAGCTCCCACTCACTTTCTTGTAAATACAAGCTTCTCCATAAGTTTGTATAAATCCAAAGTTTTTGATTACTTTATCAAAACGTTGATTCCAACTACGGGATGCTTGCTTCAGTCCATAAATGGAGCGCTGAAGTTTGCATACCTTGTCAGCATCTTTAGGATCGACAAAACCTTTGGGTTGTACCATATACAACTCTTCCTCAATGTCACCATTAAGGAACGCCGTTTTGACATCCATCTGCAAAATCTCATAATCGAAATGTGCAGCAATTGCTAACAAAATCCTCACAGACTTTAGCTTCGCTACTGGTGAGAATGTCTCATCATAGTCAACTCCTTGAATTTGTCGGAACCCTTTCGCGACAAGTCGAGCTTTATAGACGGTAACATTACCATCAGCATCTGTTTTTCTCTTGAAAATCCATTTGTTCTCGACAGCCTTACGGCCATCCGGTAAGTCCACCAAAGTCCACACTTGGTTTTCGTACATGGATCCCATTTCGGATTTCATGGCTTCTAGCCATTTGTCGGAATCTGGGCTCACCATAGCTTCTTCATACGTCGCAGGGTCATCATCGTTGTCCACCAACATGATGTTCAAGGCAGAGTCATACCAATCAGGAATGGTACGAATCCTCGTTGACCTGCGAGGTTCAGCAGTAACTTCGTTCGAAGTTTCATGATCATTATCATTAGCTTCCTCTTCAATTGGTGCAGGCGGCACCAAAACATCTTCCGGTGCTGCGCTACTCTCAAATCCGAGAGAAGGTTCAGTAACCCCATCGAGTTCTACTTTCCTTCCAGTCACTTCTTTCGAGAGAAACTCCTTCTCAAGAAAGGATCCATTCTTTGCAACAAAAACTTTGCCTTCGGATCTATGATAGAAGGTATACCCAATCGTTTCTTTAGGGTATCCTATGAAGACGCATTTCTCCGCTTTGGGTTCTAGCTTATCAGGTTGTAACTTCTTTACGTATGCTTCGCAACCCCAAACTTTAAGGAACGACAACTTAGGTTTCTTACCAAACCACAATTCGTACGGTGTCGTTTCAACGGATTTAGATGGTGCCCTATTTAAAGTGAATGCGGCTGTCTCTAATGCATAGCCCCAAAATGATAACGGTAAATCTGTAAGAGACATCATAGACCGAACCATATCTAAGAGAGTTCGATTACGACGTTCGGACACACCATTACGCTGTGGTGTTCCCGGCGGTGTCAACTGTGAAAGTATTCCACATTTCTTTAAATGCATGCCAAACTCGTAACTTAGATATTCACCCCCGCGATCAGAACGCAGAAACTTAATCTTCTTGTTACGATGATTCTCCACTTCACTTTGAAATTCCTTAAACTTCTCGAAAGTTTCGGACTTATGTTTCATGAAGTAGACATACCCATACCTACTCAAGTCATCCGTGAAAGTGAGAACATAACGATATCCACCACGTGATGCTACACTCATTGGACCGCACACATCGGTATGTATTATTTCCAATAAGTCTGTAGCTTGCTCCATTGTACCAGAGAATGGAGTCTTAGTCATTTTTCCCATTAGACATGCTTCGCATCTTTCAAGTGATTCAAAATCAAGTGATTCAAGAAGTCCATCTGAATGGAGTTTCTTCATACGCTTTACTCCAATGTGACCAAGACGACAGTGCCACATGTATGTAGAATTATCATTCAATTTAATTCGTTTAGCATCTACGTTGTGAACATGTGTATCACTACTATCGAGATTTAGTAAGAATAAAACATTCATCTCAGGTGCATTACCATAAAAGATATTACTCATATAAATCGAACAACCTTTATTCTCAGACTTAAAAGAGTAACCGTCTCGCAATAAACAGGATCCAGATATAATGTTCATGCTTAACGCAGACACCAAATAACAATTATTTAAATTTAAAACTAATCCCGAAGGTAGATGTAGAGGGAGCGTGCCGACGGCGATCACATCAACCTTGGAGCCATTTCCAACGCGCATCGTCACCTCATCTCTTGCCAGTCTTCGTTTATTCCGCAGCTCCTGTTTCGAGTTACATATATGAGCAACCGAACCAGTATCAAATACCCAGGCACTACTACGATTACTAGTAAGATACACATCTATAACATATATATCAAATATACCTTTCTTCTTGATGTTGCCGTTCTTCAGATCCGCTAGGTACTTGGGGCAGTTACGCTTCCAGTGACCAGCTCCCTTGCAGTAGAAGCACTCAGTTTCAGGTTTAGGACCAGCCTTGGACTTCTTAGCAGGTGCGGCAGCTTTCTTGCCGTCCTTCTTGAAGTTGCCCTTGTTCTTAGGCTTGCCCCGTTTCTTGAAATTGGTGGTCTTATTGACCATCAACACTTGTTGCTCCTTCTTGATCTCCACTTCAGCAGTTTTCAGCATGGACGACAGTTCAGGCAACGTCTTGTTCATGCAGTGCATGTTGTAGTTCATCACAAAGTTCTTGTAACTTGGTGGCAGTGATTGAAGGAGACAGTGAATCCCCAATTCATTAGGAATCGATATTCCCAACTCTTGGAGCTTCTTCGCGTACCCAGACATGGTGAGCACGTGCTCGCTAATGGAGCTTCCTTCTTCCATCTTACAGTTAAAGAATTTCTCGGAGGCCTCATAGCTCTCCATGGCCGCGCGAGTCTCAAAAATTAGCCTGAGCTCCTTAATGATCTCGAACGGGTCGTGGTGCTCAAAACGCTGTTGGAGCTCCGCTTCTAAACCGTACAGGATGGCACACTGAACTGTGGAGTAATGATTCTTCCGAGTGGCGAAAACATTCCTTTCGTCATCGGTGGCATTATCTGCAGGTGGGTCACCTAGCGGTGCATCGAGCACATAGGTCAACTGACCAGCCCTAAGGACGATCTTCAGTCCACGGAACCAGTCCGTGAAATTGCTTCCATTATTTTTAAGCTTTTCTTTCTCTAGGAACGCATTGAAATTGATGGAGGGGGTTGCCATAATCTACAACAATTTGCAAGTAGTTTAGACTAAGTTTATGAAAAATTGAGTTCAAATTTAATTATTAAACTAACTAGGTGAACTCCCACTCAAAACAACATCCCTCACATTGTCTTAGTGATTACACGAACCAAGTCCACTACACCAAGTCCGATCTTCACGAGAGAAGATGTAGTTTCATTGGCGAACAATCTTCATGTTCATCATATCAATTATATGACTCATGCTCTACCTTTCGGTATTCCGTGTTCCGAGACCATGTCTGTACATGCTAGGCTCGTCAAGACAACCTTAGTTTCCGCATGTGCAAATCTGGCTTGCACCCGTTGTATGCACACGTAGAA
Organism: Avena eriantha; assembly: GCA_910589775.1. Lineage (NCBI taxonomy): Eukaryota > Viridiplantae > Streptophyta > Magnoliopsida > Poales > Poaceae > Avena > Avena eriantha. Next base: position 9,154 of record CAJUXJ010001554.1, read on the forward strand.
TCTATCACATCCGATCATCACGAGATGCTTCGAAATGACGAGTCTTAGCAACGGTGCCAACTAAGGGTGAACACTTTATTACTTGATATTTAGTGAGAGGGATCATCTTATAATGCTACCGTCGCGATCTAAGCAATACAAGATGCATAAAGGATTAACATCACAGGCAATTCATAATAAGTGTGATATGATATGGCCTTTTCTTCTTGTGCCTTTGATCTCCATCTCCAAAGCACGAACATGATCTCCATCATCACCAGCATTGCGTCAAGGTCAGTGGCGCCGCTTCATGGTTGTCCATCATCGCCAGCAACTATTACAACTACTTGGAATAAAGCTATTACAAGATGAATAGACACGCAGGTCTTAACAGAATTAAAGACAACCATTAGGCTCCTGCCGGTTGCCATATTACAACAAGGATCATTGCATACATCAAATACAATCACAATCACATGATGGCCATATCACATCACAGAACCCCTGCAAAAACAAGTTAGACGCCTCTAATTTTCTTTGCAAGTTTTACGTGGTTTGGGGCTTTCGCATAAGACCGATCTTACCTACGAACAAGGACCACAACGTTGATACAAGTGTTGTCAAGATGCTCATTGTAAATTGAATCTTAACTATGGTGGGAGAGACAGACACCCGCAAAGCCACTTGTGCAAAGCAAGTTGCACGTCAAGCGTGGAGCAAGTCTCATGTGCGATGACATGTAATGTTAGCCCGAGCCGCTTCATCCCACCATGCCGCAAGATGCAAAGTACACGCTAAGACACCGACAACAAAAGCATCAACGCCCACAAAAACATTGTGTTCTACTCGTGCAACAGATCTACGCATAGATACGCCTCTGATACCACTGATCGGTTCGTAGCATGGAAAACAAAAAATTTCTACCGCAAGAACGAACAAAACCTAGATCTAATCTAGATAAAAGCCAAGATCTAATCTATTAGACATGAGCAACGAGATAGATGGGAACTAACCCTCGTAGATCCGAAAGCGTTAACGAGATTAGATCTCGTGGTTGATGTAGTCGATCACTTGCCGATCTCAAGATCGTGTGGACGATCCTTCCGGCGTCGCGTTCCAGCAGCGCTTCCGCCTTCGGTCAATTAGACGATCCTTCCGGCGTCGCGTTCCAGCAGCGCTTCCGCCCTTGGTCAAGTTAACGATCCTTCCGGCGCCGCAATTCGGCAGCGCTTCCGCAGTCGGTCACACGTGCGGAGTCGAAGCAGACCTTCCTCTCCCCGTTCCAGCGAGCAGCGGAGGTAGTAGATCTTCTCCACGGAATCCCAGCAGCACGACGGCGTGGTGGTGGTGGTGGAGTAGAGAATTCTGCAGGGCTTCGCCTATGCCTGTGCAGAATATGGTGGAGGAGAGAGCCGGCAGAGATTGGACGCTATGAGAGCGTTAGAGGAGGGGGCGCCCCTGCCCCTCTATTTAAAGAGGGGAGGGCGTGCCAGGGAAGGGGAGTCCTTGTAGGACTCCCCTCCTATGGGGCCGGCGGGTTGGGGAGGTGGGGAGGAATCCTCCTCCTCCACGACTCCTTATCTTGACCCAACAGGACTCCTTGATCTCTATCTTGATTTTCAAGCAAACTCCAAGATATCTTCTAGAACCTTCCGGAACATTCCGAAACCTTCTAGAATCCTCATACAAACACTCCGGAACATTTCCTATCTCATAAAATGATCTCCTATATATGAATCTTATTCTCTGGACCATTCCGGATCTCCTCGTGATGTCCCGGATCCATTCCGAGACTCCGAACAACATTCGGTTTCCAACACACATTCCATATCTACTTAAAACAACTTCGAACCTTAAGTGTGTCACCCTACGGTTCGTGAATATGTAGACATGATAGAGACACATCTCATATCAATAACCATCAGCGGGACCTGGAGATCCATAATGGCTCCCACATACTCAACGATGACTTCGCGATCGATTGAACCATTTACATACGAAACTAATTCCCTTTGTCTCACGATATTATACTTATCCGAAGTTTGATCGTCGGTATCTCCATACCTAGTTCTACCTCGTTACTGATAAGTACTCTTTACTCGTTCCGTGATATGTCATCCCTTGTGACCTGGTCACATGCTTGCAAGCTAACTAGATGACATTCCACCGAGAGGGCCCAGAGCATATCTATCCGTCATATGGATGGACAAATCCCAATCTTGGTTCATGCGCTTCAACACATACTTTCAGAATACCCAATGACACTTTTATAACCACCCAGTTACAAAGCAGCATTTGATATCATCAAAGTATTCATCCAGTGATGGTGATTAACATAACCTCATGGTCGAAGGAATAGGTTACTATGTGTTTGAAAGCTTACAGCAATACGAACTTAATGACTTGATCTTATGCTACGCTTACTATGGGTGTGTGTGTCCATCACATCATTCTCCTAATGATATGACCTTGTTATTAATCACATCCTAATGTCCATGATCAGGAAACCATAATCATCAATTAATCAACAAGCTAGTTCAACAAGAGGCTTACTAGGGACTCTTATATGTTTACAAAACACACATGTATTAGTGTTTCCTAATAATACAATTATAGCATGGGATGTAAACATTCATCATAAACACAAAGATATAATAATAACCACTTTTATTATTGCCTCTTGGGCATATCTCCAACAGTGACATGGCAGACCAGTAATCTACCACTGCCTGCATGAACAAGTCTTGTTTCCAATGTCTACAGTGTACCTCCGTTCACTTCCACGCTTGTATTCTGTATAAACCTCACCCAATGTTCTGGAACTTCTGACCACCCTCATCTTTATCGTTCTCATTGCCTTGGTTCTTGCATTAAGTAACATAACCACCTTTGGAACTATTTTATGGCCTAAAAAATTTCTTGCACAAATTCTTTGCCTTAAATCTATCTTCACCATTATGCACTGTCTTATTGCATCCAACAAAATAACAACTCCAAGTGTCTTCATGCCCGGAATCTTATCATTGAAACTCTCTGCCAAATTATTGCATACAAAATCCACCTTGCTTAACTCACTAAACTTGCTTCTGGCCCATAGCTTAGTGTGATGTTCCTCAAGGTTTTTTTTCACCTTTGGAACTACATACATGTTCTACAAGTAAGTAGCATGCGTGCTTGGGATGTATGTGTATGCTGATCGCCACAAGTCCTCTTCAAAGATCTTTCCTTCGAACTTCTTCGTGAAGTTAGTAGCAAGGTGCCGCATGGATTCCCTATGCTCAACCCCAAGAAACACAACATCAACAGCATTCTCAAGACCCTCGGATGCACCGGTGTGTATCACCAAGCCTTCAGGATGACCAATTACTTCCCGTAGTCTCTGCATGAACCATGTCCAGCTTTCATTTGATTCACCCTCAAGAACAACATAAGCTACGGGTTGAAGCCAATTATGCGCGTCCAAAGCACAAGCAGAAGCAACATGTCCCCTGAACTTCCCTGTTAAAGAAGTTGCCCCTATTGCCAAGTATGGCCTGCAGCCGTCTAGGAACCCCTTCCAGCATGCCTTCAGGCAGACAAAACATCTCCTAAAGCATATCTTATCTACCTGCTTATACCTGACCCCCTCGAGACCTTTTCTCTCCCTTTCACAACCTCGTAATCGATGTCAACAACACTACTAGGTGATGTTTTCTCTACCTGAGCTTTGAAACTATACAACATATGAAAACTGTCATTCCACTTGCCTTGAATGAAGTCTAGAGCCATCTCCTTCCCATCAAAGACTCTGTGATAAGGAATCAGAACGTTAAACTTTTTGCTAATCTTTGCTCTGAGTTCAGCTGGTCCAATGTTATGATCCTGCCTCACCCAGTCAAGTACAGTAGCAGCAATCCACTTGGTAGTCTCCGGTCTAATTTTACTACTTAAAGAAGTATTAGGGCAGTTGTGTTCCTTAGTGTTTACTTTGATCTGCATTCAATAAGAATCCAAATAATTCAGAGCTAGTTATCAGCAAAATAAATATGAGAAAGACTAAAACTAAATGTAGCTATTGCAACCTGAAATGGGTCTCCACCCCGCATTGGAGATGCATGTAATCTCCATTTACACACATTACTTTCCCTACAGTGCACCCTAAATCTCTTTTGGTCGCTCTTTTCAATGATAAATTCGAACCCTACTCTGATTGCATAGGTTGCAACTGCATATCTGCAGTCCTCCACATTATCAAAGACTGTCCCCTCATCAATTGTAGGATTGTCCCTGTCAAAGTGTATCACTGGCCTGTCCACGTCTTCGTCGTCGTATCTACATACCATTTCCACATCTTCACATTCCTCTTCCTCATCAGTCCCATAGTCAGGCTCAAAGTTCGAATCAACCAAATATTCCCTACTCTCCATCCTATCAGGGTCAGCAGCCACATCTGGATATGATTTCTCATCATCATCCGCACCGCCACACGTTTTAGTGCCTTCATGCTCGCTTGACAAAGCATCATGCTCAAGGACAAGCTGTACAGACGTCCTGCGGTTACCAACCCATATCCTTGGCATCACCACGGGACTATAAACGTTAATTGGGGTATGCAGATAAGGAATCACAGTTCTTACCTTTCAATGTGGACGCACGAGACCTTCTCCGGGCTCCATACCTCCAAAGCTCTGCACCCCGCTACATCTCCCCTCGTTTCGTTGTCCTCTGTGCTCTCTAGACTTGAAGGAGATTCCGTGCTCTCCAGCCGCGCAAGACCCATATCCGTGCTCTCAAGTCTCACATGATCCATCTCCGAGCGTGATCCGGATCACCAGCATCGTTGGGCCCCTAACCTAACGGCCGACTCTCGGTTTTCGTTTCCAGACGCGCCTGGGCGGTGGGCGGCGGCAAGGAGACAGGGCATGGAGGGGAGGGGACGTGAGGGGATGGCAGGGCGGGAGGACGATGAGAGCGGTGCACGACTGAGTGGAGTGGCGGCGACAGGAGCAGAGGAGAGGAGCGGAGCGGAGCTGGTTGCGACAAAGCATGGAAAATTGCACAATAATGTGTTGGTGGGCGGCACCAGCCCTTGAACCTGTGACGCGCGCCGTCGTAGGTGGAGGAGGCAGACCCGCCTGTCAGAAAACATGCCACCTGTCAGCGCACTATACACGGGGAGCACTTCACGGAATTTTTAGCAGGTCCCACATGTCAGTCTGTTTGATCAAGACTTGCATGCAGTGCATGGCTGGTCCACGTGCTAGTTCTGGAAAAAAGCCCGTTGATCCAAACTTGAATTGGCAGTTCCTCTTCTTCTCCCCCGTCTCATTGTCTCCTCGCAGTGGTAGTTCCGCTCTGTCTCCCTCGTCTGTTATCCTCTTCTTCTCCTCGCAGTGGTAGTTCTTCTTCTTTCTTCCTCGATCAAAACATTCCCGCACGTAAGCCATGGCCAGTAGCCGGATGAAGAGGAACTGGGCCGATCTCCCAGCCGACCCACATCGCAAGATCGCTGACTATTTGCTGGAGAAAGAGGAGTACGTCGACACCTATGCTGCTTGTCGGGAAGTCTGCACCAATTAGTGCCGCACTTTAAAGGTGCCCAAATTCCATCTCAACAACTGGATCATGATAGATAAGACACTTTCAGACGTTGGCGACTTCACCTTCCACAACCTCGCCACTGGTCGTTGCTTCAGGACAAATCTAATGGACGTCCATCGCATGTTCACATTCACATCCGATATTTATTGGTATTTTCCATTGTAAACACCTTAGTGCTAACTGATGCCCTCTTCTTCCAAAAGATTCTACTTCATCGGTGTTTCTCGTGGCGTCATCGTGCTTGCTCAGAGGGTGGAGCCATACCATATTCGGCTTCTGAACCCAATCACTCACAAGTATAACACTGAGTTTCAAGCACACATACCATCTGATCTTCTGCAATCTCTCGTCGTGACGAAGTCCCCGACGATGGTGTTCGTTTGCACTGATTATCCAGATCATATTGCATGGGCTGATGAGAGCACCCCAACGGGGAAAATCAATGGATCATTTGGAGAAGGATTGTATTCACCACCTCCTGATACGCTTCTGGTCTGCATGACGACATTCCGATGGGAAGTATATGCATTACTTGAGAATGGAGACATCTTGTCGACCAACATCCAGTTAGAGCAGCGTGCGAGCACTGTCACGATGGCCAAAATAATTTCGGCCCCAGTATTTGAACAGGTACGCGGAACCTATAAATTTACCTTGTGGAGTCAGATGGTGATCTGCTTCTTGTGTTGAACGGGGATTTCGCCAAAGGGCAACCAGTGTTGTACCGGGTGGACACGGAGAACCGCTCTCCTCGAGGCCATCGGTGACATTGGAAGTCGTGCCCTCTTCGTTGGTCACAATCGGTCTATCTCCATTGACACCAGGTTACACCCCACAGTCAAACCCGGTTGCATATACTACATGAATTTTATCAGACTGTACGATCATGAGGTTCAAGCCTAGGAAGAGGAACCAACAATGGTAATGTATGGCTTAAGTCTGGAACATACACCGAGGCCTTACCCTCTGTACGAGATACTGGTAGCACACTGCACACGGAGAGAGTTCTCTGAACATGTGTTGCAGCACTTGGGAGCCACCGACGATGAAATATATAGGGGAGAATGAATCATATATTCATCCTAGGTTATTTGCTAGCATTTTCAGGTCTATTTTTCAAAGTAGAAATTTGTACTGTATTTATATTATTTCGATGATCAGAATGCATATTACCTTTTAGACAAAATTGTAATGTATTTAAATTTAGTACTTCCAGAATTCAAAGTATTTATTTTTAGTAGCTTCTTTCAGAATTCTCTGTGTTCGACACGGGCATCAGCTCAGCGCCGGAATTCAGGTCCCACATGGAAAATTGCACAATAATGTGTTGGTGGGCGGCACCACCCCTCGAACTTGGGATGCGCGCCGTCGAAGGTGGAGGGGGCAGGCCCGCCAGTCAGAAAACATGCCACGTCGGCATCCCCTATTTCTGATGCCCTTTAAAAAAATAAAACACGCCACGTCGTTATCCCCTGTTTCTGATGGTGTTGCTACACTCGACGGTATATGGTGGCATATAAATAATATCGTATAAACATAAGGGCATAGTCGTCAACATTTCTAAAATGAAACCCGGTCCCGTCTCCTACCTGTCCTAGTACATTGCCCGATGAGGTGGATATCCATGACCGATCTTTTTAATGCGTTTGCACTCTTATGTTGAGAAGGGAAATAAAGATTGAGCTGTTAATGCAACGAGTGTCGAATTATTACCCTCTAAGGAAATGGGAAATGGTTATTTTCACGCGTGTCCGTAGTCCGAACCTACTGTCAGTCTTTCACTCCCCTTCTCTGACTAACCACAGTTCACCTTGCGCAGCTCCTCCGTGCCGCACCAACTAGGGTAACATGGCCCCCGCCTAAGCCGCCACCGCGATAGCCGCCGAAACTAGGGTATTTAGCCCCTCTAAGGCATGCCATGAAGCTCTACTTCAAGGCCGGTCTCCCATTGCCCTGCCAGGCGGATGATTTCCTCGAATGTGCTGAATCGGCCGCGGCGGCGATTGCGCCGTCATCGGCGCCAGATGCGGCAAGCAGAGCCAAGAGAGCGATGTGGAGAAATCGCGCAGCGGCATTATGGCATGCTCTAGGCAATGGGAACAAGGTACGTATCAAATCGTTCATGAGAGCATGCCGCCGCCGAGGGTACACACCCTCGAACAGGGCAGCGCCAAGGTCTAGGAACTCTCGCGTCCATGCTTCGGCGTGGACTACCTTACCTCAGTGGGGTAGGCTGGGAGCACGCCACCTGCGGCAAAGACGCTCCATCCTACGCACCGTCGAAGGCCGTACCGTGGTGGCGACCAAGCTTCTACACTCAGCATGCTGGATTGTTCGACAGCAGGAGCCGGCGGCGGGCATCAGCTCAGCCCCGGAATTCCGGTTCAAGTTCACACGGACCTACGATCCCGAGAAGGAGATGTCGAATTTCAGTTTTCGAAGAAATCGTTTGCGGCGGTGCGGATGGTCCAAACTAAACCGGGACTGGCGCATGCAAATTGCTCGTGCATAAACCATGCAGATTTCTTGTAGTTTGGCAGGAAGGCAATAGATCAGTTTGGGTTAAATGATCAATGAACTTATGTCCTCTCAAGGCAATTGGCCAGCCAACTTTTCTGGTGGAGATCTGTAGTTTCTTCAGTGTAGAATAGTTAAGTTCAGACTGAAGAATGGCTTTTGTAGATGAAATGCTGAAGAATTGTTCTATAAACTAGTAGGAAGTTTAGCCCACTTTTGTGCAGGTATAAGACCCTTTTGTATGGAAGTACTACTGTTGTAAGCAAATACTATCAAGTACCTATTTCCTTCAATTACTAGTCATGGTTCAATCCAGTTAACTGGCATCTTTTTATCCCAGACTATAGATTTTGCATCTGCCGTCTGTGCTGTAAACCATTTTTTCCTTTGTCTTGTGTTTCCTGCAAAATGGTCCTGCAGTTCAACGTGTTACAATGTAGCTACCTTTTACTCCCCTCCGTTTCAAATATAAGATGTTTTAGCTTTGTGAATGAAGTGTATCTAGTCCCCTTTTAGTATGTAGGTTCATCTAGGTTTAGAAAGCACCATCACTAATAGATGTCTAGATACGCTCCATTCACAAAGCTAAAACATCTTATATTTTGAAACGGAGGGAGTACTTGAAGAGGAGATGGACTACATTTTCCTGGCATCCATAGAATTGACATTGCTCATTGCCAGACCACCCTCTTTTCATGAGGTTGTCCTTGGTTATTCACAGAAATTATCAAGCATGTTGTTCAACTACATCGATTCAAACTATTACACGCACCCAAACTACATCAAATTCATTACCCACACTTACTACATCGATTCAAACTATTACACAATGATACTACTTCAAACTATTACACACACGTACTACATCGATTCAAACTATTACACATTTTTAGTCGATGCTAACTTCCTGCTACGCTCTCCATACTAACAATTCATTAGCCACACATACCAGGGCAATTCACTAGAGCTCTGTCTTCACTCGAGGGAATCAGAACCAGCAGCTCATCCAAGCCCGGTCCCCCCACCGAAACTGTGTGCCCCGTCGCGAAACGGTGGCGGTCTTGTGCCATCGATCCTTACAGGCCAACACTATAGGCGAAGAGGGTTGCTTTCTGGCAGCCTCTTCGGGGGCCCTGAATGCCATGTACCGAGTCCAGAACACTCCTCCAGGTGGATGATGACCGGGTGCTTCCAGCAAAGCTATCGCCCTGCCCTGCTTGGGAATCTGCACCTCGTACATCTTAGGGACCGGGGTTAGGATCTTTCAAGCCACGCCTTTACCTCGATGACCCATCTGTCGCTCGATGGCACGATTTCCTCCAGCTCACCACCAAGGCTACTGACGACCTGCTTGTGGGCCTCCGGCTCCCAAGCATCAAATGGGAGGCCGCCAAGCCGAGTTTGGAGAAGAAACAGAAGCTGCCCCAAGCGAATCGTCCCACCCACAGGCGCGATGCCAACGCATGAAGCTCATTTCTCCCCGCAGCACTCGAAAAGAACGGGAAGAATGCAGAACGCGCTTGGTGTCTGAGCTGTGATCGAACCGGACGAAAAAATCGAATGGCAGCGCGCATACCTCAATGTTTGACCTCATTTTCGTCTGATCCAAAACGAGACCTGAAAGCCAACAGCAACTCTGCCGGCGACACGACAGGACGGACGACCAGCACGGTGGCCATGAGAGCGTGGTCGTCGAACTGCTGTGCCAGGGCTACCATGCCTGGGGTGCGCCGCGAGCACGCAACTTCCCGGAGGGCCGGTCGCTGGCCTGGATCGCCCGACGAGACCGCTCCACCGTGCGAGAAGGACTAGCCAGAGGCGAGATATTAGTCCGGGGATGCGAAGCTCCGACACGGCGGACGATGCAAACGGCGACGGCTGCGAGCTTCGATTAGAGGGCGTGGGAGGTTGACCGGACATGGCGGAGACACAAATTAGAGCAAGTGCGAGCTCCGATCTGAGACGAGCACTCGTAGCTGAGCAAATGTTATGGGAGGGGAGCAGGGGAGAAGACCAGAGCAAAGCAAAGAAATAGATCTCGTCCACTAAGGGATCTGGTCCACGCAGGGGTAAGCTAGTCCTCGACCGCAAAATATAACGGGGAATACTGACATGGCGGGCCAAGAAGAGTTAACCTAACAGAGGTATTTGAGTTCAACCGTTTTTCGTCTGGTTCAAACGACCGTTTGGCAGTTAGATTTGTATTCACCCCCATTTGGCCCTTCTGTACAATTGGCGAATCTACTATGGCCCCTCCGCGCGATTGATGGTAACTCGGGTACCGCGGTGCGCTCACTCACCAAGTTTGGTACCGCAAACGAACATTCCCCTCAAGACCATCCCCATCACGTGGCCATTCGCCGTATGGGGCATGGACACGGTAGGCCCGTTGAAGAAGGCCCCGTCTGGCTTCACTCACCTCCTGATCGCAGTCGACAAGTTCACCAAATGGGTCGAGGCCAAGCCAATAAAAAAGTGCGACGGCAAGATGGCCACCAAGTTCCTACGCGAGCTCATCTACCGGTACGACTACCCGCACAACATCATAAACAGACAATGGCACCAACTTCGCCAAGGGGGCCATGGCGGAATTCTGTGAAGAACATGGCATACGACTCGACCTCGCATCAGTCGCACACCCAGAGTCAAATGGCCAAGCAGAACGCGCCAACCAGAGCGTCCTCCACGGGCTCAAGATGCGACTCCAGGTGCCCCTCGAGCGCACCCCAGGATGCTGGGGTCGACGAGCTCCCCTCTAGTGATATGGGGGATCCGCACCTCCGTCAATTGCTCCACCGGGTTTCACGCCTCTTCATGGTGTACGGCGCCGAGGCCGTAATGTCAACTGACCTGGAGCACGAATCACCTCGAGTTGGCAACTACGTCGAGGCGGCCAACGAGGTTGCTCGCCAAGACAGCAATCGATCAACTTGACGAGGCACGTGACCTGGCTCGCTCCCGCACCACCATATACTAGCAAGGACTCCACCGCTACCATAGCCGCCAAGTGCGAACTCGCACCTTCTAGGAAGGCGACCTGGTCCTACGACTGGCCCAAGACAAGAAGGGCATGCACAAATTCTCCCTCCCATGGGAGTGGCCATTCGCCATAGGCGAGTCCTGGCATGATGCCTACTACCTCATCGACATATGGGGTGATAGCCAGCTGGAGGTCGGGAGGCCATGGAATGTAACCTCCTCAGAATTTCTATACTTAGAACCTCACATTATACTCCGCTTATAATGAATTCATCCGGATCGCACAAATTGTGTCACTCGCCATATTCTTTTGCCACTCGCACTCATACATATTAGGAATACGCTACTTACGGAAGTCAACCTTGGTCGAGCGACCGGCACGGCTAAGTAGTGCGGCACAAGGGCACCAGAAATATTCGGGCCTTGGGTCGTCCGCGAAATCGCCAACCTGGAGCCGCCATTGGTGTCGCCTAGCCCGATTGGCCCACCGGGCCAAGACAACCGGTACACGCTTCTCACAGCGACCTGTCCCTCCCATCCTCGTGCAAAGCGACTCGAATGGTTAAGTACCACGCACAGGGACTCCGCAAAACGGGAACCACCATGTGGCTCGGGAACACACCAAGTAAGAGAGCTGCCTAGGACTCGCCAAGCGTCTGGCTCTCCGGGCCAGGGGAGAAGACGCGTTACAAACAACGCATTCACAACTGCAATAGGAACATGACCAATGTGGTCGGGCACCACGCTCGGGGACTCGCTTACAAGTTAGTCCTACTCGCGCTCAGGGACTCGCCGACGCGAAAGATAAAAACAGTGCATAACCAAAACAATACACAAAAGTATACAATCGAGTTATACCCCATTAAAGGGCGGATGCGCTCGGGGACTCGCTCAACCAAAAACAAAACACACCACACAATCCTAGTCGCAATACGAGTCGATTGACTCCCCTTGGCATATATTGCAAAATACTTTACAGCAGTCGCCACTTGGCATACATCACAAATTGGACAATTACATTGTTTATTCCACAGGCCCTAATGAAGAAGCAGCACCACCCCCCTTGACACGAACAAAAGGCTGCCACGGGTTCGTTGGGTACGACGTCAGCGACTTCGAAAACAACGATTGGAAGGGCTACTCCGACTTCATATCATGATGCTCCGGCTCGGGTCGCCAGGCGCCAACACCGTCTCCTGGTACGGCAGCAGATCCCCCATAACCAAGACCCGATCGGCGTAAGGGGCAGCCTTCGCGGTCAGCTTCAGCACCTCTGACATCTCCACCAAGCCGGTCGCCGATGGGTAGCCACTCGTCACGTCGTCAAGGTCGAAGTCGTCGGGAAGTGGGCGAGACCTAAGCTCAATGTTGTGGTGGCCCCACGCCTGAACGCTGAGCGTGTCATCCACTCCACGACGGCAGGCACCTCCTCCAGATATCGCCACACCTCCATAAGCCCCCCATGAATAACTTTGGTGGGGGACATGCCCTGAAGAGCCGCTTGGATACACAACACCGAGGCCGTGGCCGCGTTCACCACGTCAGTCACGCACTGCGAGGCATTGTAGGTCTGCATCACCGGATCGCGTTGGCCTACCACAGCTGCAATGTCAGGTGTCAGTGAAACTATGAAACCCCAAATCAGGGACTCAAGAAACAGGTCAAGCAAAGACGGAGACTCACCAAGGAGTTTGTGGCAGTTCTCCGTGACGTGCTTCTCCAAGGCGGTCTACTTGTTGTGCAGCCCCACGATGATGGAATCCGTGGCTTTGTGTTCTTCCTCAGCCGCAACAACGACATCCTTCGCTCGCTCCTCCGAAGAAACTGAGGCTGCTTTCGCCTTCTCCAAGTCCTGGACCAGGGAGGCTATTCATCCATTCGCCACGTCCAGCTCGGCGAGTAGAACATACCCCTCACGGGCCTTGGAAATCACAGCCAGGAAACCATCTGCAAGAGAAACCATCAGCATGCTGTACACCACTAGTTCACACCCGACAGAGGAAAAGAAAGACAAACAGATACTCACCAATAGTTTCCTGAAGCCGCTGGTTCGCCTCTTGTGCTTCGCGCAAGTCACGCTCCAAGTGCTCTCTCGTGGCCTGCCGATCGGTCGACTCCCTTTGCAATCCCTACAAACAAACAACACACCTCAGCATTTGACAAAACAAAAACCTAGTTCCTAGCCGCTGGAATTCAGCGACCAGGAACTCGGGGACTGGAGAAGGAGAAAGACACTCAATTCCTAGCCGCCGAAATTCAGCGACTAGGAATTCAGGGACTGGAGAAGGAGAAAGAAACTCAATTCCTAGCCGCCAAAATTCAGCGACTAGGAATTCGGGGACTGGAGGGGAGCAAGAAGTTCAGTTCCTAGCCACTGAAATTCAGCGACTAGGAACTCGGGGACTGGACATACCTGAATAGCAGCGCCGAGCATTCTGTGAAGTTCTCCGGCGTCAGTCGACGGGATCGTGAAGGAAGTGCCCCCGTGATGGGACCCAATGTCCGCATCCACGATCTCTGGACACTGCGGAGACTGGGTGTCCGCCACACCTAGAAACCCCCTCGCCATGAAGCGCAGGAATGTCGCCGACGCTCTGACGGGGGCACTGGTTATCGAGGCCGGCGCTTCCGGCACGGACGCAACCAAGACTGGTTCCGATCACGCCGCCACCACCTCTTTCGCGACTGACGCAGCATCTGGCTCCGCAGTGCTGTCCTCGGCTGCGGCGTCGTCGGCCCACCCTTCTGCTTCTTCGTGACCTCCTTGGTTGCCACATCTCCGGCGGCCTTTCTCTTCTTGAGGAGGTCACCCTCTCCCGTGGGGACGGCCGGTGGAATCTTAGCCACCGAATCTTCTTGGCCCCCAACCTGCACGAGTTCCCACAATCAATATAACGACAATACAAAAGAAGCAAGGCGAATCGGGATGAAGGAGCAGTACTCACTTAGCGACCAGGAGGACGCGAAGCCCGGTGCTGATGTGGGCGGGCTTGTCCAACTCGGGACCCAACTTGCGGGTGAGCCCCCTCTCGAAGACGTCTGAAGCCCACGAAAACGCGGGCTTCCTCGAAGCCGCAGTCGCCGGGATCTCTGGCTCCGACGCGGCCGCCCTTGACAGCTGCGGCGACTTGGACGTCATCGCCTCAGTCGCTTCTTAGCTTGGAACCCCCGAGGCCGTCGGCGCAATCGCCGCCAGGGGAACCTCTACCACTACCTCCGTGTCCTTGCCCTCCAACCCCTTTGTCGGGATTGCATCCTTTGGGGCCTTGTGCGAGACTTCGGAGGAACCTTCATCATCGGAATCGTCATCCGACTCGAACACCACCGCCGATTTGGACGGCGACGTGGGCCTCTTCACTGGCGACTTGGGCTTACGTGCGGGCTTCAACGGCGTAGCAGTACGCCGGGACGTGTGCTCCTGCGTGACCTCGTCGCCTCCGTCGTGTTCGTCCAGGCTGCGACTCGCCTCGAACTCACGTTGTTTCTGCATGCGGGTCTTGCGAGCAACATGCGCTGGGGGAGGAACCTCTTCCTCCTCCCCGTCGCCGTCGGAAGAGTCTCCCTCGGAGTCTTCCTCTAGTTCTGGGGAACCTCTTCATCGAGCGGAGGGAGCCAGCCCTCCAACACCTGAAAAAGCTGAGAACCACCACGAGAAAAACACCAAAAGCGGAGACTGAGAACTGAGGTACGGACATAGCGACTGGGAAGAGAACTTACTATGGGGGCTTCATTCTTCACAGGAGTGTACGGGGCGAGCCCGGCCACCACGCTGGTGAACTCTGCGTTGATGATCTTCTTCACGGCGGCCTTGTAGTCCTCTGCCTCCCATGATTCCTTGCTGGTTCGGGATGGGTCATGCTTCCCACTGTATTCATACATCCAGTGCGGCCGAGCCGCCAGCGGAACCAGGCACCGCCCGAGCCAGCAGTTGTAGAGGTTGATCGGAACCAACCCCTGGTCCTTTAGCTTCTAGATCTGGTCCATCATTTCCGTGACGACCATCCACTGGTCTTCGGGAAGCTTCTTCGGTGCCAACCGGTGAGGCTCTCTCCTCTCGGCAACGAACTCGGGAAGAACCACCTCGCCGGAGGGAGTGGATTCTTTTGCATAGAACCAGCTCTTCTTCCACTCGCTGGTGGCCTTCTTTGGCAGGAGGAGCTTGACGAAATTGGCCTTCGGCTTCAGTTGGAAGGTGACACCACCTGCGGCCAACATCAAACCACCGGACGCCTCGCGCCCAATGCAGCCGTGGAAGAGCTCCAACCACAGCGGGAAGTTTGGCCTGCAGCCTAGATAGCATTCGTAGAAGGCGACGTAGATCGCCAGCTGCTCGATGTTGTGCGGACCGAGATCCGATGGCTTGATCACGTAATACGCGTAGAAGCGGTAGAAAAAGAGTGAAGTGGGGAATCCCAGACCCCTGTCGAGATGGCTGGGGAAGCAGATGAATTCGCCAGGTCACGGCTTCGGCTCAATCTTGGAGGAGAGGGGAACCCGCCAGTTCCCCTTGCAGAGGACTCCGGTGTCCTCGAAGGATTTAAGCTAGGCTGTTGTACACTTGGATTTTCCCCATGAGCCTTTGGGAGGCGCCATCGGGTAGGATGTGGAATCACACGATGCAGAAAAGACAAGTCGGAAGGATGTAGGCAGGGAGATTGGAGACAGGAAGAACGAATGAGGAAGAATGAAGAATGCAGAGAAGTATGCAGAGCTGAACCATCACTCCCATTATATGGGAACGCCACCCGCCAAAATCGGGATAGCCGTTGCTCATGGTAATTGCACCGAAGTTACCGTTGGAAATTCCAACGGATAGTTTGACCGAATTTGACGGTCCAACCCTTTATTTCACCCGCTACCCGCCAAGCTATTCCACTCGCCAGAACAACGACTTGGCGGCAGTAGTAATATTCATTGGGGTGGCGAATGAAAACATGGGGAAATTCTCCTTGCTTCTGATGGAGTCCATCGCCGACTCGACTGGACGCCCAAATTGGGCTCGCCTACTCCGAACGCCAAATGGACGCCTGCGCCTGCATCAACGATGGCCTCGGGGACTACTGATGGGGATATGCCAAAGGGAGTATGCCCAATAGGACGTTCCGATTGGGCCGAAGGGCCTGTGAGTGCACCTAGAGGATGGCGACTGGACTACAACAGAAGGAGAGGCCCGGCGACTGGAGGCCCAGGAGCGTAACAGAAGCCCAGTCGAATTAGTTCAAAACCTCCGAATCCTTATCGTGTTCGGTGCTAGCTTGTAAACCCTAGCGAGGTGCCTCATATATAAACCTCCCTAGGGTATCCTAGACGGACACGTTCCATCATACACCCCTCAAGCGACTCGCTGCATAGCCGCCGAGCTCGATACCCCTATAACTCGCCCTCCAATAATCTAATCTAGCAGGAGTAGGTCTTTTCCCTCCTGGGGGCGAACCTAGGTAAACCCATGTGCATCTGCCCCCATCTTGCACCGAAGATGGCCGCCAACTCTTCCTCACGAAACACTCAATCGCTGCCAGTGGTAGCGACTGCCGTGGCCATTTCCACGACAGCCGCCATCTCCATCCCTAGATCGGGGGGTTCCGAAGCTCTTCCCGGCACCTTGCTGGAGGGGGAGATCATCCTGGAGACCTTCTTCATCACCATGCCAACCTCCGGAGTGATGCGTGAGTAGTTCACCCTTGGACTATGGGTCCATACAGTAGCTAGATGGTTGGTTTCTTCCTTTGTGCTATCATGTTTAGATCTTGTGAGCTCCGTTCATGATCAAGATCATCTATTTGTAATCCTATATGTTGTGTTTGCGGGGATCCGATGGATATTGAGATACTGATACATTGCAAACGTATCCATAAGTTTTGATGTTCCATGCTTGGTTTTATCTACTTCTTATGTTTTGTCCACACTTTGGAGTACTTTTCATATGATTCTTGGACTAACCTATTAACAAGAGCCACAGTGCCAGCTGCCTGTTTTCTGCTGTTTTTGGTTCTAGGAAAGTCAGAAAATGAATATTCTCGGAATTGGACGGGACGAAAGCCGAAAATCCTATTTCACTAGAAGACTCCTGGAGACAGAATATGAGACGGAGTGGGGGCCACACCACCTGGCCATGCTAGGGGGTGGTCTGGCCGCCCCAGACACCTCCTTGGTCTCCCTCTTCGCCTATAAGATGTCTTCTGACCAAAAACTCAGGGGGGGTCGATATTTTCCAGAAGGAGTTCCGCTCCGCCGCCACCACCAGATTCCATGATTCAGAACCAGAAACTCCGTTCTGGCACCCTGCCTAGACGGGGAATTGGAGGAGATCATCGCCATCATCATCACCATCGCTTCTCCGTCGACCATCCATGTTTCCCCCATCTATGAGTGAGTAATCCCCGCTATAGGCTATGGGGATGGTTGGGATTGGATGAGATCGTTCATGTAATGGCATCAGATTGTTACGGCATGGTGCCTAGTATCTTCTATTAGTGCTTTATGACTTTGTTGCGACTTGTTATGCTTAATGCTTGTCACTAGGGCCGAGTGCCATGATTTCAGATCTGAACATGTTATTGATTATTATGATAGTATTGTTTATGGTCTTACCTGCAAGTTGTATACACACGTTGTTGTCTGGAACCAATGGCCCCGAAGTGACAGAAATCGGGATAACCGGAGGGAATGGCTTTGATGTGAGGATCACATGTGTTCACGGAGTGAGTTGTGTTAATGCTTTGCTCCGGTGCTCTATTAAAAGGAGCACCTTAATTGCCAGTAGTTCCCTTGAGGCCCCGCTGCAAACGGGCTGGCAGGACAAAAGATATTGTGCAAGTTCTCATTGCGAGCACGTATGACTATATGGAACACATGCCTAGGATTATCTAGTACTTGGATGCTTTATCTTATTTATCTACAATTGCCCTATGTTCTGATTGCTATGTGAATTGTCTTGTCCATGCAACGCCCGTCCATCCATCCCTATGCCTACCGCACTCGGATCCTACTGTTACTGCTATTATTACTACTGTCTTTACTTTACTACTACTGTTACTTTACTATTCCTACTACAAAACTGTTGCTCTAATAAACTGCTGTGAGCAAGATTGTTTCCAGGTGCAGCTGAATTGACAACTCAGTTGTTAAGGCTTATAAATATTCTTTGTCTCCCCTTGTGTCGAATCAATAAATTGGGTTTCACTTCCCTCGAAAATAATGCGATACACCCCCTATACTTGTGGGTCATCAGATACTATGTCAAATTGATTATTGATTCTATCATGTCTATGTTATTTGTGATATTGCATGCTCTCCATTGCTAGTAGCTATCTTTGCAAGTAGATGCTTGTAACTCCAAGGAGGGAGTATTTATGCTCGCTAGTAGGTTCATGTCTCTAGTAATCTGGGAAGTGATAGAAATCTCTAAGGTTGTAGATGTGTTGTTGCTACTAGGGAGAAAACAACAATCATTTGTCCATCGGGCAATTGTATTTTTTACTTTACACACTTTTCTTAATGCAATTATCTGTTGCTTGCAACTTAATATTGGAAGGGGTTCGGATGATAACCTGAAGGTGGATTATTAGTCATAGATGCAGTTGGATTACGGTCTATGTATTATGTTGTAATGCCAAATCATATTCATAGGAGTCAAGATGTCTATTATATGCATTGTTATGCTTTCTCAATCTATCAATTGCCCCGCTGTAATTTGTTCACCCAAATGCTATTTATCTTAAGGAGAAACACCTCTAGTGAACTGTGGACCCCAGTCCATTCCTTTACCATTGGTATACCATCTACTGTTACCATTTACTATTTACTTTCTGCAAGCAATTACTATCTTACACACACTATATGTTAATCATTTGTTTCAGCAAAACCAGTGAGATTGATAACCTCACTGTAAGTTGGGGCAAAGTTCCGTGGTTGTGTGTGTGCAGGATTCTAAGTTGTTAGCAACACCTTGGAGTTGTTTCCTTACTCCTACTGGTTCGATAACCTTGGTTTCATAACTGAGGGAAACTTGCTGCTGTGCTCATCATACCTTCCTCTTGGGGATCCCAACGAGCTCTACATATCTTGAGCCATCAAGCACTTTTCTGGCACCATTGCCGGGGAGTTAAGGACAGCTTCAATCTCTCTCCTCCTCGTCAATCACTTTTCAGGGAGAAAGAAGATTCTTGCAAGGGGAGTCTCTCACAAACCAATCTTTTACTTTGTATTTTTTTGCTTAGTTTCTCTACTTTTTTGTTTGGTTCTTTTTATCAAAAATACCAAAAATAGTTCCTACTATAGTTGTTATTTTTGTTGGTCCGTTATGGTCTTGCTTTATCATGCTTTTATCAATGGTTGGTTTCTTTGAAACTAGATTATTGTCAAGGTGGGTTCACGGAAGAACAAAAATATTATGAGGAACACCACTTGTCACAAAAAGCGAAACACTTATGGGAACAAATTAATAAATTGTATACCATTGCTATAAACGTGTGCTCTACTTATAATGTTACTTATTGCTTTGATAAATCTTGTTGTTGTAGGAGGTATAAACACCTCCCTTTTCAATGTGAGTATAATGATAATGTTACCATATCTTCTTATTTTAAGGGAAATTATGACTTTTATGATGTGGAACAAATTGAAGAATTTATTGCTTGGAAGGGTGCATTCAAACTTGCTTATTTGCTTTAAAATACTGATGATGCACCTTATAAATATGAGGTTTATGATAAACTTAAATTTTTCTTTGATAATTACAAGGAAGAAAATGGCTATATTCTTAAATATCTTAATAGATGCTCTCCACCAATGGAAGAGACTAATGCCTTGCACGATCCTATGGAAGAAGAAATTTCTGAAACTGGAAGCTCATTGGATGAAAAAGAGGAGGAGAGTGATGATCAAGAGGAGGAAGAATGGAGCAGCTACCCATGTCTACCTCCCAATAAGAGTAACTCTTTAAATAATACCTTATTTGATCGCCCTCCATGCTTACCAAAGGAGGACGAGTGTGATATTTATATTGTGAGTTTGTTCATGATGCTACTAAAAATCATTATGAGAGAGGAAAATA
>CAJUXJ010001555.1:0-2500 GCA_910589775.1 Avena eriantha
CCTTTAGATCTTCGGAGTTGAAGCTAGAGGTGTCAGAAAAGTTACCACAGGGATAACTGGCTTGTGGCAGCCAAGCGTTCATAGCGACGTTGTTTTTGATCCTTCGATGTCGGGCTCTTCCTATCATTGTGAAGCAGAATTCACCAAGTGTTGGATTGTCACCCACCAATAGGGAACGTGAGCTGGGTTTAGACCGTCGTGAGACAGGTTAGTTTACCCTACTGATGACAGTGTCGCGATAGTAATTCAAACCTAGTACGAGAGGAAACCGTTGATTCACACAATTGGTCATCGCGCTTGGTTGAAAAGCCAGTGGCGCGAAGCTACCGTGTGCCGGATTATGACTGAACGCCTCTAAGTCAGAATCCAAGCTAGCAAGCGACGCCTGCGCCCGCCGCCCGCCCCGACCCACGTTAGGGGCGCTTGCGCCCCCAAGGGCCCGTGCCATTGGCTAAGCCGGTCCGGCCGATGTGCCGTGGCCGGCCGCCTCGAAGCTCCCTTCCAAACGGGCGGTGGGCTGAATCCTTTGCAGACGACTTAAATACGCGACGGGGCATTGTAAGTGGCAGAGTGGCCTTGCTGCCACGATCCACTGAGATCCAGCCCCACGTCGCACGGATTCGTCCCTCCCCCAACTCCTCTATTCTCCAAGTAGGTTCGAACTTGCCCTCTGTGATCTACACTATTACTTCTAGCATTGACAAGTGCTTCCTCAAAAGCACCAGGTCTGCGAGAAAGCATATACAAGACCAGCGAGAAGCACTTGGCTATCAACTGAAAGCACATGGCAGTATATGACATGAAATAGGTATGAAGACGAACAACACTGCCAAGTGCTAACTCTAAAACACCAAGTCCAGGAGAAAGCATATACAAGACCACCGAGAAGCACTTTGTGATCAACGGAAAACACTTGGCGGTACATGACATGAAATAGGTGAGAAGCCCCCAACGTTTCCAAGTGCTACCTCAAAAGCACCAAGTCCGGGAGAAAGCATATACAAGACCAGCGAGAAGCACTTGGCTATCAACGCAAAGCAACATGGCATCATATTACATGAAATAGCTGTGAAGCCTCCCAACATCGGCAAGTGCTTCCACAAAAGCTACAAGTCCGGGACATATCATACACACGTCCGCCGAGAAGCACTTAGCTGCTACCGTAAGGCACTTGGCAGTATATTAGATGCAATCGGGCTTCCCACACGAACTGTGTCCATATGAAAGTACAAAGTCCCCAGACTCCAAGCAGACCGACCAGGCATCGAGAGATAATTGCAACGAACATGCTTGGGTTCCACTCGTAACTTACCAAGCCTTGTTCATGAGTTTGAACATCATGCATCTAAAAAGCTAGCACTCGGTCATTCCTATTCGAACAAGGCAGCAAGATGACAACATTGCCACAAGGAAAAAAATCCATAACAACCTGGCGAAACAAAAGAGTGAACAAGTCTGGAAGAACGTACCTCAACATCATGGAAGTATCTTGGCATAAAGTAGCGGAAACACTTGGTGCTCGACATGGTGGATAAAACGACTAGCGTCTCACGTGTGTCGGTTACACTCAAAACATGCCAAAATTGGGCGATACGTTGGACCGAACGGCCAAAACGTGGAAACATGGCAAAATTCCACGGCTTCGTGGAAAACGGCCCGATTTCATGGAAATCACGACTAGCGTCTCACGTGTTCGCAAGACGCTCAAAACAGGCCAAATCTGGGCGATACGTTGGACCGAACGGCCAAAACGTGGAAACCGGGAGACATCGTGGAAAACGGCCCGATTTCATGGAAATCACGACTAGCGTCTCACGTGTGCGCAAGACGCTCAAAACAGGCCAAATCTGGGCGATACGTTGGACCGAACGGCCAAAACGTGGAAACCGGGAGACATCGTGGAAAACCGCCCGCCATCGTGGATAACACGACTAGCGTCTCACGTGTGTCGGTAACGCTCAAAACAGGCAAAATCTGGGCGATACGTTGGAACGAACGGCCAAAACGTGTAAACCGGGCAAAAATCCACGACTTCGTGGAAAACGGCCCGACATCGTGGATAACACGACTAGCGTCTCACGTGTGTCGTCTACGCTCAAAACAGACAACTAATGGGTGATACGTTGGACCGAACTGCCAAAACGTGGAAACCGGGCAAAAATCCACGACTTCGTGGATAACACGACTAGCGTCTCACGTGTGTCGGTTACGCTAGAAACATGCCAACACTGGGCGATACGTTGGACCGAACGCTCAAAACGTGGAAACCGGCCAAAAATCCACGACTTCGTGGAAAACAGCCGGACATTGTGGAAAACACGACTAGCGACTCACGTGTGTCGGTTATGCTCAAAACATGCAAAATCTGGGCGATACGTTGGACCGAACGGCCAAAACGTGGAAACGGGGAAAAAACCCACGACATCGTAGAAAACGGCCCGACTTCGTCGATGACACGACTAGCGTCTCACGTGTGTCGGTTAATCTCAAAACAGGCAAA
>CAJUXJ010001556.1:0-26311 GCA_910589775.1 Avena eriantha
ATTAACAAACATTCACATATAGCCCTTGCAATATTTCAATATCACATGCGTAACCACTTTCTGCAATTTCACCCGAAACAATTTCCGGTTTCTATTGAAACAATTCCTGCGCTTTGCAATTCTTTCGTCTGAAACATATGTGCTCGAAAATGGTGTCTGGTAACTCTTAAGTGTGCCACCCTACGGTTCGCGAATAATGCAGACATGATCGAGACCCTTCTCCGATCCATAATCAGCAGCGGGACCTGGAGATCCGTACTGACTCCTACACATTCAACGATGACTTCTGTGATCGTGATAACCTTTAACGCTTGTAACTAAATCCCGTTGTCTCTCGATATATTACATGTCTGAGATTCAATCATCGGTATCTCCATACCTAGTTCGATCTTGTTACCGACATGCACTCTTTTCTCGTTCCCGTGATATAACATTCTAGTGATCACATCACTTGCTTGCAAGCTATCTTAATGTGATATCACCGAGAGGGCCCATAGTATATCTATCCGTCATCTGGATTGACAAATTCCACTCTTGATCCATGAGCCTCAACATAACACCTTCGTAGTATTGAAACCATCTTTATAGTCACCCTGTTACGGTGTGACGTTTGATGTTGTCAAGATACTCTTCCGGTGTTAGCAATTAACATGATGTTATGGTCTAAGGATAAAGATTACTTTGTATGATGTTTATAGCAATATAAACATAATGACTTGATCATAATGCTATACTTCGGATGAATGTTCATCACATGATTCCACCAATGGTGTGACCTTGTTATTAACAACATCCAATGTCCATGATCAGGAAACCTTGATCATCTTGTTAATCAACAAGCTAGTCTATAAGAGAGGCATAACTTGGAACCCTTTTTGTTTATTAAACACACATGTATTGATGTTTCCGATCAATACAATTCTAGCATGTAAAATAAACATCTATCATATATAAGGAATATATAATAACAACTTTATTATTGCCTCTCAGGGTATATTTCCTTCAGTCTCCCACTTGCACTAGAGACAATATTCTAGTTCACATAGTGATAAATCTAACACCCATGGAGTTCTGGTGTTGGTCATGCTTTGCCCTAGGGAGAACTTTAGTCAACGAATCTGCTACATTTAGGTCCGTGTGTACTTTACAAATCTTTATATCTCCATCCTTGACATGCTCGCGGATGGAGTGAAACTGGCGCTTAATATGCTTGGAATTCTTGTGAGACCTCGGTTCCTTTGCGTTAGCTATGGCTCCATTATTGTCACAATAGATCACCATTGGGTCCAACGCACTGGGAACCACACCTAGTTCCATAATGAACTCTTTCATCCAAACCGCCTCCTGCGTCGCTTCTGAAGCAGCAACATATTCCGCCTCCGTCGTTGATCCAGCCACCACAGGTTGTTTGGAACTCCTCCAACTAACTACTGCTCCGTTCAAGAGAAATACGTATCCGGATTGAGACTTAGAGTCATCCGGATCAGTGTCAAAGCTAGCATCGACATAACACTTAGCGACTAGCTCTTCTTCACCTCCGTATATAAAAAACATATCCTTAGTTCTTCTCAAGTACTTGAGGATGTTCTTTACCGCTATCTAGTGTTCCGAACCTGGATCAGATTGGTATCTACTAGTCAAACTAATAGCATGTGCCACATCCGGTCATGTACATAGCATGGAATACATAATAGAGCCTATGGCCGAGGCATAGGGGATCTTATCCATCATCTCTCTTTCTTCCGCCGTAGCCGGACTTTGAGTCTTACTCAATGTCTTGCCTTGCAACATAGGTAAGAACCCCTTCTTACTTTCGTCCATATTAAACTTCTTTAATATCTTATCAAGGTATGTACTCTGCGATAGCCCAATTAGGCGCCTTGATCTATCTCTATAGATTTTAATGCCTAATATATATGATGCTTCACCAAGGTCTTTCGTCGAAAATTTGCTGTTTAGATAACTTTTAACACTGTTTAAAAGATCTATATCATTTCCAATCAATAATATGTCATCCACATATAATATCAGAAATGCCACATTGCTCCCACTCACTTTCTTTTAAATACAAGCCTCTCCATAAGTTTGGACAAATCCAAACTCTTTGATCACCTCATCAAAGCGGAGATTCCAACTCCGGGATGCTTGCTTCAGTCCATAGATGGATCGCTGAAGTTTGCGTACCTTATTAGCATCCTTAGGATCGACAAAACCCTTAGGTTGTATCATATACAACTCTTATTCAATATTACCATTGAGGAACGCAGTTTTGACATCCATCTGCCATATTTCATAATCGAAATATGCAGCAATTGCTAACATAATCCTAACCGACTTAAGCATCGCTACGGGAGAGAATGTCTCATCGTAGTCAACTCCTTGAATTTGTCGAAACCCCTTTGCGACAAGTCGAGCCTTATAGATGGTCACATTACCATGAGCATCAGTTTTTCTTTTGAAAATCCATTTATTCTCAATGGCCTTTCGGTCGTGAGGTAAGTCCACCAAGTTCCAAACTTGGTTCTCGTACATGGATTCCATCTCGGATTTCATGGCTTCTAGCCATTTGTTGGAATCCGGGCTCATCATCGCTTCTTCATACGTCGCAGGGTCATCCATTTCATCAACCATGAAATTCACAACAGGATTGCCGTACAGTTCAGGAGCTACACGTGTCCTGCTTGACTTGCGAGGTTCGGTAGTGTCCTCTTTCGGAGTTTCATGATCATTATCATTAGCTCTCTCTTCATCAGGTGAAGTCAACTCCGAAACAACTTCCGGTGTTGCGCCACTCGCCATTCCATGAAGAGAAGGTTCAAAAACCTCTTCGAGTTCTACCTTCCGACTACTCACACCTTTCACGAGAAACTCCTTCTCAAGAAAGGATCCATTCTCGGCAACAAAAACCTTGCCCTCGGATCTATGATAGAAGGTATACCCAATTGTTTCCTTAGTGTATCCTATGAAGACGCATTTTTCCCCTTTGGGTTCGAGTTTATCCGGTTGAAGTTTCTTCACATAAACATCACATCCCCAAACTTTAAAAAATGACAGCTTAGGTTTGTTTCCAAACCATAATTCATACGGTGTCGTTTAAACGGATTTAGATGGTGCCAGATTTAAAGTGAATGTAGCTGTTTCTAGTGCATAACCCCAAAATGACAGTGGCAAGTCAGTCAGAGACATCATAGATCGAACCATATCCAATAAGGTACGATTACGACGTTCTGACACACCATTACGTTGTGGTGTTCCTGCAGGCGTGAGTTGTGAAACTATTCCACACTCTTTCATGTGCGTGCTAAACTCATAACTTAGATACTCTCCTCCATGGTCAGACCGTAGAAATTTGATCTTTCTATTACGATGATTTTCCACTTCATTATGAAATGAAGGGTCCGTAGCATGGAAAACAAAAAATTACTACCGCAAGAACGAACAAAACCTAGATCTAATCTAGATAAAAGCCAAGATCTAATCTATTAGACATGAGAAACGAGATAGATAGGAACTAACCCTCGTAGATCCGAAAGCGTTAACGAGATTAGATCTCGTGGTTGATGTAATCGATCACTTGCCGATCTCAAGATCGTGTGGACGATCCTTCCGGCGTCGCATTCCAGCAGCGCTTCCGCAGTCGGTCAAGTGGACGATCCTTCCGGTGCCGCGATTCGGCAGTGCTTCCGCAGTCGGTCACATGTGCGGAGTCGAAGCAGACCTTCCTCTCCCCGTTCCAGCGAGCAGCGGAGGTAGTAGATCTTCTCCATGGAATCCCAGCAGCACGACGGCGTGGTGGTGGTGGTGGAGTAGAGAATTCTGCAGGGCTTCGCCTATGCCTGTGCAGAAGATGGTGGAGGAGAGAGGCGGCAGAGATTGGGTGTTATGGGAGCAGGGGAGGAGGGGGCGCCCCTGCCCCTCTATTTAAAGAAGGGAGGCGCCTAGGGAGGGGGAGTCCTTGTAGGACTCCCCTCCCTCTCTATGGCCGGCGGATTGGAGGTGGGGAAAGGAGTCCTCCTCCCCCACGACTCCGTATCTTGACCCACCAGGACTCCTTGATCCCTATCTTGATTTTCAAGCAAACTCCAAGATATCTTCCAGAACCTTCCGGAACATTCCGAAACCTTCTAGAATCCTCATACAAACACTCCGGAACATTTCCTATCTCATAAAATGATCTCCTATATATGAATCTTATTCTCCGGACCATTCCGGATCTCCTCGTGATGTCCCGAATCCAATCCGAGACTCCGAACAACATTCGGTCTCCAACGCACATACCACATCTACTTAAAACAACTTCGAACCTTAAGTGTGTCACCCTATGGTTCGTGAATATGTAGACATGATAGAGACACATCTCCTATCAATAACCATCAGCGGGACCTGGAGATCCATAATGGCTCCCACATACTCAACGATGACTTCGCGATCGTTTGAACCACTAACATATGAAACCAATTCCCTTTGTCTTACGATACTATACTTATCCGAGGTTTGATCGTCGGTATCCCCATAGCTAGTTCTACCTCGTTAATGATAAGTACTCTTTACTCGTTCCGTGATATGTCATCCCTTGTGACCTAGTCACATGGTTGCAAGCTAACTAGATGACATTCCACCGAGAGGGCCCAGAGCATATCTATCCGTCATATGGATGGACAAATCCCAATCTTGGTTCATGCGCTTCAACACATACTTTCAGAACACCCAATGACACTTTTATGACCACCTAGTTACGAAGCGGCGTTTGATGTCATCAAAGTATCCATCCGGTGATGGTGATTAACATAACCTCATGGTCGAAGGATTAGGTTACTATGTATTTGAAAGCTTACAGCAATACGAACTTAATGACTTGATCTTATGCTACGCTTACTATGGGTGTGTGTCCATCACATCATTCTCTTAATGATATAACCTTGTCATTAATAACATCCAATGTCCATGATCAAGAAACCATGATCATCAATTAATCAACAAGCTAGTTTCAACAAGAGGCTTACTAGGGACTCTCTTATGTTTACAAAACACACAGGTATTAGTGTTTCCTAATAATACAATTATAGCATGGGATGTAAACATTCATCATAAAAACAAAGATATAATAATAATCACTTTTATTATTGCCTCTTGGACATATCTCCAACAGTCTCCCACTTGCACTAGAGTCAATAATCTAGATTACATGGTAATATACTGAACACCCATGGCGTTCTGGTGTTGGTCATGCTTTGCCCTAGGGAGAGGTTTAGTCAACGGATCTGCCACATTCAGATCAATGTGTACTTTGCAAATCTTTATGTCACCATCTCGGACATACTCGCGAATAGCGTGGAAACGTAGCTTGATGTGCTTCAGCTTGCTATGTGACCTTGGCTCCTGCGCATTAGCTATGCCACCTGTGTTTTCACAGTAGATGGCCATCGGGTCCAACACACTGGGAACCACGCCGAGTTCAGTAATGAATTCCTTCATCCAAACGGCTTGTTGTGCAGCCTCCGAAGCAGCTATGTATTCCGATTCAGTTGAAGATTTCTCCACAATGCTTTGCTTCGCACTCCTCCAGCTCACTGCAGCACCATTCAAAATAAATACGTATCCCGATTGTGACTTCGAGTCATCCGGATCGGTGTTCCAACTAGCATCGGTGTAACCTTTTACAACAAGCTGTTCATCACCTCCATAAGAAAGAACCATATCCTTAGTCCTATTTGGGTACTTTAGGATATTCTTGACCGCTGTCCAGTGTTCCACTCCAGGATCACTTTGATATCTGCTAGTCAAACTAACAGCATGTGCTATATCCATTCTTGTACACAGCATGGCATACATGATAGAACCTATGGCTGAGGCATATGGAATATTATTCATTTTCTCTCTATCTTCTGCCATAGCTGGACTTTGAGTTTTACTCAAGGTCTTACCTGACAACATGGGCACGAACCCTTTCTTGCTATCTTCCATTCTAAACTTCTTTAGAACTTTGTCCAAGTATGTACTTTGTGAAAGCGCTATTAGGCGTCTTGATCTATCTCTATAAATCTTGATGCCTAGAATGTATTCCGCTTCGCCAAGATCCTTCATTGAAAAACTATTATTCAAATAGGTTTTGACGCTATTAAGAAGTTCTATATCATTCCCAATCAACAATACGTCATCTACATATAGTACTAGGAATGCTACAGAGCTCCCACTCACTTTCTTGTAAATACAAACTTCTCCATAAGTTTGTATAAACCCAAAGTTTTTGATTACTTTATCAAAACGTTGATTCCAACTCCGGGATGCTTGCTTCAATCCATAAATGGAGCGCTGAAGTTTGCATACCTTGTCAGCATCGTTAGGATCGACAAAACCCTTGGGTTGTACCATATACAACTCTTCCTCAATGTCACCATTAAGGAACGCCGTTTTGACATCCATCTGCCAAATCTCATAATCGAAATGTGCAGCAATTGCTAACAAAATCCTCACAGACTTTAGCTTCGCTACTGGTGAGAAAGTCTCATCATAGTCAACTCCTTGAATTTGTCAGAAACCTTTCGCGACAATTCGAGCTTTATAGACGGTAACATTACCATCAGCATATGTTTTTCTCTTGAAAATCCATTTGTTCTCGACAGCCTTACGGCCATCCGGTAAGTCCACCAAAGTCCACACTTGCTTTTCGTACATGGATCCCATTTCGGATTTCATGGCTTCTAGCCATTTGTCGGAATCTGGCCACACCATAGCTTCTTCATACGTCGCAGGGTCATCAGCGTTTTCCACCAACATGACGTTCAAGGCAGAGTCATACCAATCAGGAGTGGTACGAACCCTTGTTGACCTGCCAGGTTCAGCAGTAACTTCATTTGAAGTTTCATGATCATTATCATTAGCTTCCCCTCCAATTGGTGCAGGCGGCACCAAAACATCTTCCGGTGCTGCGCTACTCAGAAATCCGAGAGAAGGTTCAATAACCTCATCGAGTTCTACTTTCCTTCCAGTCACCTCTTTCGAGAGAAACTCCTTCTCAAGAAAGGATCCATTCTTGGCAACGAAAACTTGCCTTCGGATCTATGATAGAAGGTATACCCAATCGTTTCTTTAGGGTATCCTATGAAGACGCATTTCTCCGCTTTGGGTTCTAGCTTATCAGGTTGTAACTTCTTTACATATGCTTAGCAACCCCAAACTTTAAGGAACGACAACTTAGGCTTCTTGCCAAACCACAATTCGTACGGTGTCGTTTCAACGGATTTAGATGGTTCCCTATTTAAAGTGAATGCGGCTGTCTCTAATGCATAGCCCCAAAATGATAACGGTAAATCTGTAAGAGACATCATAGACCGAACCATATCTAAGAGAGTTCGATTACGACGTTCGGACACACCATTACGCTGTGGTGTTCCCGGCGGTGTCAACTGTGAAAGTATTCCACATTCCTTGTAGGACTCCCCTCCCACTCTATGGCCGGCGGATTGGAGGTGGGGAAAGGAGTCCTCCTCCCCCACGACTCCGTATCTTGACCCACCAGGACTCCTTGATCCCTATCTTGATTTTCAAGCAAACTCCAAGATATCTTCCAGAACCTTCCGGAACATTCCGAAACCTTCTAGAATCCTCATACAAACACTCCGGAACATTTCCTATCTCATAAAATGATCTCCTATATATGAATCTTATTCTCCGGACCATTCCGGATCTCCTCGTGATGTCCCGAATCCAATCCGAGACTCCGAACAACATTCGGTCTCCAACGCACATACCACATCTACTTAAAACAACTTCGAACCTTAAGTGTGTCACCCTACGGTTCGTGAATATGTAGACATGATAGAGACACATCTCCTATCAATAACCATCAGCGGGACCTGGAGATCCATAATGGCTCCCACATACTCAACGATGACTTCGCGATCGATTGAACCACTAACATATGAAACCAATTCCCTTTGTCTTACGATACTATACTTATCCGAGGTTTGATCGTCGGTATCCCCATACCTAGTTCTACCTCGTTACTGATAAGTACTCTTTACTCGTTCCGTGATATGTCATCCCTTGTGACCTAGTCACATGCTTGCAAGCTAACTAGATGACATTCCACCGAGAGGGCCCAGAGCATATCTATCCGTCATATGGATGGACAAATCCCAATCTTGGTTCATGCGCTTCAACACATACTTTCAGAACACCCAATGACACTTTTATGACCACCCAGTTATGAAGCGGCGTTTGATGTCATCAAAGTATCCATCTGGTGATGGTGATTAACATAACCTCATGGTCGAAGGATTAGGTTACTATGTATTTGAAAGCTTACAGCAATACGAACTTAATGACTTGATCTTATGCTACGCTTACTATGGGTGTGTGTCCATCACATCATTCTCTTAATGATATAACCTTGTCATTAATAACATCCAATGTCCATGATCAAGAAACCATGATCATCAATTAATCAACAAGCTAGTTTCAACAAGAGGCTTACTAGGGACTCTCTTATGTTTACAAAACACACAGGTATTAGTGTTTCCTAATAATACAATTATAGCATGGGATGTAAACATTCATCATAAAAACAAAGATATAATAATAATCACTTTTATTATTGCCTCTTGGGCATATCTCCAACATGAAATTCCAGGAAAGATATAATAATAATCACTTTCAGAATTGTATTTAATCAAATAGACATTATGAATGTGTGTAATATTACTATCGAACAACATAAATAACATTATGAATGTGTGTAATAATCACTTTTAGCATTAACATTATGAATGTGTGTAATATTACTATCGAGATCCAACATAAATAAACCATTCAACATAGGTGCATGACCATAAAAATATCATTCTTATAAATCGAACAACCATTGTTTTCAGATTTAAAGGAATGACCACTTTGCATCAAACACGATCCAGATAGAATGTTCATGCTCAGTGCAGGCACTAAATAACAATTATTTAGGTTTATAACTAATCCCGATGGCAAATGGAGAGGTAGCATCCCGACGGCGATCACATGAACTTTTGATCCATTGCCGACCCGCATTCTGACCTCATCCCTTGCTAGTTGTCGCTTGTTCCGTAGCCCCTGAACCGAGTTACATATATTAGCAACCGATCCCGTATCAAATACCCAGGTGCTACTGCGAGTACTTGTCAAGTACACATCAATAACATGTATATCACATATACCTTTGTTTGCCTTGCCGGACTTATTTTCCGCCAAATACTTGGGGCAGTTGCGCTTCCAATGGCCAGTCCCCCTTACAATAGTAGCACTCGGTGTCAGACTTAGGGCCAGCTCAGGGTTTCTTTTCAGGCGTGGCAACAGACTTGCCACCCTTCTTTCCCTTGTGCTTGCCTTTTTTGTCTTTCTTGAAACCGGTGGTCATATTGATCATCAACACTTGATGTTCTTTCCTAATCTCCACTTCTGCAGTCTTAAGCATTGACAGAAGCTCGGGAAGAGACTTCTTCATGCCCTGCATATTATAGTTCATCACGAAGCTCTTGTAGCTAGGTGGCAGAGATTGGAGAACACGATGTATGCCTAAGTCAACGGGAATCGTTATTCCCAAGAACACAAGCTTATGGGCGTACCCATACATTTTGAGTACGTGCTCACTAACGTAGCTATTTTCCTCCATCATGCAGCTAAAGAACTTTTCTATAAAATTATAACTCTCTACGGCAGCATGGGTATCGAAAATCATTTTCAATTCTCCCGTGGTATCAAAGGCATTGCCATTTTCGAAATGCTTTCGAAGTTCTGGCTCTAGCCCATACAGTATGCTGCAGTGAACTAAGTTGTGGTCCTCCTGATTAGTCACATAGACATTCTTTTCTTCGTCAGGGGCATCAGGAGCTTGTGGGGGGCCTAGCGGCGCATATAACACATATTTCTTTTGTGCAGCAGTGAGGAGAATCCTCAAATTCATAGCCCACTTGGTGAAGTTGCTACCATTCGCAGCAAGTTTCTCTTTCTCCATGAATACATTGAAATTAAAAGCAGGTGGTGCCATCTACAACAGAATTTGTAAAGTTTATTTAGACTATTTATGATAGATTGAGTTCAAATAATCCAAATTACTACTGAACTCCCACTCAAAAACGACATCCCTCGTGTCTTTTTGGTGATTACATGAACCAAATCCACTACACCAAGTCCGATCATCACGTGAGTTGATATAGCTTCAAAGGTGAGCATCTATATGGGCATCATAGCAACTATATGACTCATGCTTAACCTTTCGGTCCCTGTTCTGAGGCCATGTCTGTACATGCTAGGCTCGCCAAGTAAGAACCTTAGTATTCGCATGTGTAAAACTGTCTTACACCCGTTCCTATGAAAGCGTAGATTCGAGTACACCCGATCATCACGTGATGTCTCGAAACATGATCCACAGAACGGTGCATACTTAAGGAAGAACACATTTTTATCTTGATATCTAAATGAGGGATCATCTTATAATGCTACCAAAAGCGCCAAACTAGCAGTATAAGATGCTAACATCTAATGTGTAAAGTGAGATGATATGGTCCATGCATTTTATCTCTATCACTTGCATCGTGGTATGATCTCTATCATTCCTTTGTGTGTAAGGCCAAGGTCTATGGAACTTACATGTTGAGTGTGTTGTAAGAGTATCTATAATACATCTACTTACAACAATACCATATCAATACACTAGCCCAGCAACGATCTAAACTAGACACCTCTAATTTATCAATTGCAAGTTTTACGTGGCTTGGGGCTTTCGGAGATAGAACCGTTCTCACCTACGAACATGAACCACAACGAGGATAACTAAGTTATTAGCAACTCGTTGTAAATCAGATATTGACTATAGTAGGAGAGACAGACACCTGCCAGCCACTTATGCAAAACAAGTTGCATGTCAGTCGTGGAACCGGTCTCATGTACGATGACATGTAAGGTTGGTCCGGGCCGCTTCATCCCACTATGCCACCAATATCCAAAATACATAGAAGATGCAATAACATGATCATCTTTGCCCACATATAAACATATGTGTACTACCCGTGCAAAGCACCTACGCATAGATCAGGCTCTGATACCACTGCTAGGTCCGCAACACACAAAACAAAAAATTTCCTACGGTGTGAACTACACGCCGAGATCTATCTACTAGGTACAAAGCAATGGGTGGACATAAATCCAACGAGAACTTACCTCGAAGACAACGCGTTTTGTTAACGAGTAGGAACTCGTGGTTGATGTAGTCGTACACTTGCCGATCTCAAGATCGTGAGGAAGTCCGAGCGCCGCAACTCAGCAGCGCATCCGCACTCGCACACACGTTCAAGCCACCGGACAACCTCCACCTCCTCGCTCCAGCGATCCAGCGGAAGCAGCAACTCCTTCCAGACGAAATGCCACCGAGAACATGTATCTTGCTAATCCGAGACCATGGGGGAATAATTCTAGAGGGGGGAGAGATCCTTCACAAGGAGGTGTGTGGATGAAGGAGGGAATGGGTGGCCTTTTATAGGAGGAGCGGGTGCCCCCTCTCTCCATGGCCGGCGCATTGGGGGGTGACCCCTCACCTCCCCCATTCATGTGGTGGTAACCCCTCCACATTAAAATGCATCTTCACATTCCCTTTTAAAGTCTCCACTTTAAATGCATTAAATTTCTCCAAATTTAATGCTCTCTCATTTAATAAAATTTCTCCAAAGTGTGCCACCCTACGGTTCGCGAATAATGCAGACATGATCGAGACCCTTCTCCGATCAATAATCAGCAGCGAGACATGGAGATCCGTACTGACTCCTACACATTCAACGATGACTTCTGTGATCGTGAGAACCTTTAACGCTTGTAACTAAATCCCTTTGTCTCTCGATATATTACATGTCCGAGATTCTATCATCGGTATCTTCATACCTAGTTTGATGTCATTACCGACATGCACTCTTTTCTCGTTCCCGTGATATAACATTCTAGTGATCACATCACTTGCTTGCAAGCTATCTTAATGTGATATCATCGAGTGGGCCCAGAGTATATATGTCCGCCATATGGATTGACAAATTCCACTCTTGATCCATGAGCCTCAACATAACACCTTCGTAGTACTGAACCCATCTTTATAGTCACCTTGTTACGGTGTGACGTTTGATGTTATCAAGATACTCTTCTGGTGTTAGCAATTAACATGATCTCATGGTCTAAGGATAAAGATTACATCGTATGATGTTATAGCAATATAAACATAATGACTTGATCGTAATACTATACTTCGGATGAATGTTCATCACATCATTCCACCAATGGTGTGACCTTGTTATTAACAACATCCAATGTTCATGATCAGGAAACCTTGATCATCTTGTTAAACAACAAGCTAGTCTATAAGACAGGCATAACTAGGAACCCTTTTTGTTTATTAAACACACATGTATTGATGTTTCCGATCAATACAATTCTAGCATGTAAAATAAACATCTATCATATATAAGGAATATATAATAACAACTTTACTATTGCCTCTCAAGGCATATTTCCTTCAAAAAGAACACACATGCAATGACTCTAGTGGTGGTTTTGAAATAGAACACACATTTAATGACACTGGTGGATCCATGTGGTTTATGAAAAGAACACACATGCAATGACTCTAGTGGTGGTTTTGAAAAAGAACACACATGCAATGGCACTGGTGGATCCAAGTGGTTTAGGAAAAGAACACACATGCAATGACTTTGGTGGATCCATGTGGTTATGAGAAGAACACAAATGCAATGACTCTAGTGGTGGTTTAGGAAAAGAACACACATGCAATGACTCTGGTGGATCCATGTCGTTTATGAAAAGAACACACATTCAATGTCTCTAGTTGTCGTTTATGAAAAGAACACACATACAATGACTCTAGTGGTGGTTTTCAAAAAGAACACACATGCAATGGCACTGGTGGATCCAAGTGGTTTATGAAAAGAACACACATGCAATGACTCTGGTGGATCCATGTGGTTTACGAAAAGAACACACATGCAATGACTCTAGTGGTGGTTTTGAAAAAAGAACAAACATGCAATGACTCTGGTAGATCCATGTGGTTTATGAAAAGAACACATGCAATGACTCTGGTGGATCCATGTGGTTTACGAAAAGAACACACATGCAATGACTCTAGTTGTTGTAAAAAGAACACACATTCAATGACACTGGTGGATCCATGTGGTTTATGAAACGAACAAACATGCAGTGACTCTAGTGGATCCATGTGGTTCATGAAAAGAACACACATGCAATGTCTCTAGTGGTGGATTTGAAAAAGAACACACATGCGATGGCACTACTGGATCCAAGTGGTTTATGAAAAGAACACACAGACAATGACTCTGGTGGATCCATGTGGTTACGAAAAGAACACACATGCAATGACTCTAGTGGTGGTTTAGGAAATGAACACACATGCAATGACTCTAGTGGTGGTTTATAAAAAGAACAAACATGCAATGAATGTAGTGGATCCAAGTGGTTTATGAAAATAACGCACATGCAATGACTCTATTGGCGGTTTAGAAAAAAATAACAAACATGCAATGACACTAGTGGATCCATGTGGTTTATGAAAAGAACACATATGCAATGACTCTAGTGGATCCATGTGGTTTATTAAAATAACACACATGCAATTACTCTAGTTGTGGTTTAGAAAAAGAACACGCATTCAATGACACTGGTGGATCCATGTGGTATATAAAAAGAAAAACATGCAGTGACTCTGGTGGATCCATGTGGTTTATGAAAATAACACACATGCAATGAATCTAGTTGTCGTTTATGAAAAGAACACACATAGAATGACTCTAGTGGTGGTTTTCAAAAAGAACACACATGCAATGGCACTTGTGGATCCAAGTGGTTTATGAAAAGAACACACATGCAATGACTCTGGTGGATCCATGTGGTTTACGAAATGAACACACATGCAATGACTCGAGTCGCGGTTTGGGATAAGAACACACATGTAATGACCCTAGTGGTGGTTTTGAAAAAGAACACACATTTGATGACACTGGTGGATCCAAGTGGGTTATGAAAAGAACTCACATGCACTGACTCTGGTGGATCCATGTTGTTTACGAAAAGAACACACATGCAATGACTCTAGCGGTGGTTTAGGAAAAGAACACACATGCAATGACTCTAGTGGTGGTTTTGAAAAGAACACACATTTGATGACACTAGTTGATCTATGTTGTTGATGAAAATAACAAACATGCAATGACTCTAGTGGATCCATGTGGTTTATGAAAATAACACACATGCAATCACTCTTGTTGTGATTGATGAAAATAACACACATGCAATGACTCTAGTGGTGGTTTTGAAAAAAGAACACAAATGCAATGGCACTGGTGGATCCAAGTGGTTTATGAAAAGAACATACATGCAATTACTCTCGTGGTTCCATGTGGTTTACGAAAAGAACACACATCCAATGACTCTAGTGGTGGTTCAGGAAAAGAACACACATGCAATGACTCTAGTGGTGGTTTATAAAAAGAACACACATGCAATGACTCTGGTGGATCCAAGTGTTTTATGAAAAGAACACACATGCAATGACTCTAGTGGTGGTTTAGAAAAAATAACAAACTTACAATGACACTGGTGGATCCATGTGGTTTATTAAAATAACACACATGTAGTGACTCTACTGGTGGTTTAGGAAAAGAACAGACATGCAATGACTCTGGTGGATCGATGTGGTTTACGAAAAAAACACATGCAATGACTCTACTAGTGGTTTAGAAAAAGAACACACATCTAATCAATCTAGTGGTGGTTTTGAAAAAGAAAACACATTTAATGACACCGGTGGATCCATGTGGTTTATGAAAGGAACACACATGCAATGACTTCAGTGGTGGTTTTGAAAAAGAACACACATGCAATGGCACTGGTGGATCCAAGTGGTTTACGAAAAGAACACACATGCAATGACCCTAGTGGATACATGTGGTTTATTAAAATAACACACATGCAGTGACTCTAGTTGTGGTTTAGAAAAAGAACACACATTCAATGACACTAGTGGATCCATGTGGTATATGAAAAGAAGAAACATGCAATGACTCTGATGGATCCATGTGGTTTATGAAAAGAACACACATGCAATGACTCTAGTAGTGGTTTATGAAATGATAACACATGCAATGACTCTGGTGGATCCATGTGGTTTATTAATATAACACACATGCAATGACTCTAGTTGTGGTTTAGAAAAAGAACACGCATTCAATGACACTGTGGTTCCATGTGGTATATGAAAAGAACAAACATGCAATGACTCTGGTGGATCCATGTGGTTTATAAAAAGAACACACATGCAAGGAGTCTAGTTGTGGTTTATGAAAAGAACACACATAAAATGACTCTAGTGGTGGTTTTGAAAAAGAACACACATTTAATGACACTGGTGGATCCATCTGGTTTATGAAAAGAACATACATGTAATGACTCTAGTGGATCCATGTGGTTTGTGAAAAGAACACACACGCAATGACTCTAGTGGTGGTTTAGGAAAGGAACACACATGCAATGACTCTAGTGGTGGTTTATAAAAAGAACGCACATTCAATGACTCTGGTGCATCCAAGTGGTTTATGAAAAGAACACAGATGCAATGACTCTAGTGGTGGTTTAGAAAAAATAACAAACATGCAATGACACTGGTGGATCCATGTGGTTTATTAAAAGAACACACATGCAATGCCTCTGGTGGATCCATGTGGTTTATGAAAACAACACACATGTAATGACACTAGTTGTGGTTTATAAAAAGAACACTCATTCAATGACAGTAGTGGATCCATGTGGTATATGAAAAGAACAAACATGCAATGACTCTGGTGGATCCATGTGGTTTATGAAAAGAATACACATGCAATGACTCTAGTTGTGGTTGATGAAAAGAACACACATGTAATGACTCTAGTGGTGGTCTTGAAAAGGAACACACATTTAATTACAGTGGTGGATCCAACTGGTTTATGAAAAGAACACACATGCAATGATTGTAGTGGTGGTTTATGAAAAGAACACACATGCAATGACTCTAGTGGTGGATTTGAAAAAGAACACACAATTAATAACACTGGTGGATCCATGTGGTTTATGAAAAGAACACATATGCAATTACTCTATTGGATCCATGTGGTTTATTAAAATAACACACATGCAATTACTCTAGTTGTGGTTTAGAAAAAGAACACGCATTCAATGACACTGGTGGGTCCATGTGGTATATGAAAAGAACAAACATGCAATGACTCTAGTGGTGGTTTAGGAATAGAAAACACATGAAATTACTCTAGTGGTGGTTCATGAAAAATAACACATGCGGAATGACTCTGGTGGATCCAAGTGGTTTATGAAAAGAGCAAACATGCAAAACTCTAGTGGTGCTTTAGAAAAACACCAAACATGCAATGACACTGGTGGATCCGTGTGGTTTATGAAAATAACACACATTTAATGACTCTGGTGGATCCATGTGGTTTTTGAAAAGAACACACATGCAATGACTCTAGTTGTGGTTTTGGAGAAGAATAGACATTCAATGACTTTGCTGGATCCATGTGGTTTATGAAAAGAACACAGATGCAGTGACTCTAGTGGATCCATACATAGTTTATGAAAAGAACACACATGCAATGACTGTACTGGTGGTTTAGGAGAAGAACAGACGTGCAATGACTCTGGTGGATCCATATGGTATATGAAAAGAACATATAGTGGATCCATGCTTATCCCGAAATATATCGAGCCCGTTAGGGAACCCCAAGAGGAAGGTATGATGAGCACAACAGCAAGTTTTTCCTCAGTTATGAAACCATGATTATCAATCCACTAGGAGCAAGGAAACACCCAAAGGTGTTACTAGCTGGACTTTGGCAGGGCGCACTACCGGCATCAGCAGCAACATGGAGAACTTTGCCCCAACTTGCGATGAGGTTGTCAATCTCACCGGTTTTGCTAAAAACAAAGGATTAAACGTATCGAGTGGAAGAAAGCAATGTATTGCAGAAAGTAAACAGAAAACAGTTGATTGAAGATTGATAGTAAAAGAAAGGACCGGGGCCCATAGTTCACTAGTGGTAGCTCTCCTTAAGATAGATGACATGTTGGGTGAAAAAATTACAGCAGGGCAATTTAAAAACATCGAGAAAACAATCATGCATATACTACTCATCTTGACTCCTTTGAGACTTGATTGGGCATTACAACGTTATGCATATACCGTAATCCAACTGCATCTATGACTAATAATCCACCTTCAGGTTATCATCCGAACCCCCTCCAGTATTAAGTTGCAAGCAATAGATAATTGCATTATGCATTGTGTGTAAAGTAAACAATACGATTGTTCTATGAACAAAGGATTGTTGTTTTCTCCCTAGTAGCAACATCACATCTAGTACCTTAGAGATTTCGGTCACTTCCCCAGATTACTAGAGGCATGAACCCACTATCGAGCATAAATACTAACTCTTGGACTTGCTAGCATCTACTTGGCCAAGATAGCTACTAACAACGGAAAGCATGCAAGATCACAAATAACAAAGACATGATAGAATCAATAATCAATCTGAAATAGCATCTCAATATCCATCGGATCCCCGCAAACACAACATGTAGGAATTACAAATAGATGATCTTGACCATGAACGGAGCTCACGAGATCTAAACATGATAGCACAAAGGAGAAGAACCAGCCATCTAGCTACTACATGGACCCATAGTCCAGAGATGAACTACTCACGCATCACACCTGATCTAGGCATGGAGATGATGGTGGCTACAAACCCTTTCGTGGAATTTGGATCGGGTACTTAGGGTTTCTGTATCGGAGGCATCTTATAGGCGAAAGGAGAGGCCGAGGGGGTGCCGGAGGCAGCCATACCACCCCCTGGCGCGGGCCAGGCTGGGTCGCGCGGCCAGGTGGTGTGGCGGCCCCCTGACCCCTCTCCGTCTCGTATTCTAGCTCCTTGTGTCCCTCGGTGAAAAACTGACTTTGGCTTTTGTCCCATCCAATTCCGAGAATATTCATTTTATGACTTTCCTAGAACCAAAAACAGCAGAAAACAGGCAGCTGGCACCGTGGCTCTTGTTAATAGGTTAGTCCAAGAAAGTGTATAGAAAGTACTCCAAAGTTGGAACAAAACACAAGAAAGTAGATAAAACCAAGCATGGAACATCAAAAATTATGGATACGTTAGCAACATATAAACATCCCCAAGCTTAACTCCTGCTCGTCCTCGAGTAGGTAAGTGATAAAAATAAAGAATAATTTTTGAGGTGACATGCACCATCATAAACTTGATCAAAGTATTTGTAAAACATTGATAGCTAGGATCATAGTACTTTAATCATAACATGAAAGACAAATTTATAACAATTAAGACATAGCAACTATGTTGCAACATGGAAAGGCACAAACAAAAGATTCATGAATAACAATGCTTTTCAAGACGTTTGTTTGTTTCACATAAAGAAAACATAGCATAGTGGCATTCAGCTTGTCCCTCATAGAGTAGCAAACATAAATGCATAGGACACCTTCAAAGTTCATAAGAATGACTAGATACAAATAGTTTAAAATAAGAAATATCAAAGTTATGCATCAATCAACAAGTCTTGGGACAATGCACATAGAACTAAGAATGTCCACTATGCTCTCAAAGTAGGTGCATAAAGATAGAAGGTGGAGACTCAACATATAAGTAAAAGAAAGGCCTTTATAGAAGGAAGTAGGGATTCAAGTGTCATAAAGAGCTTCCAAATATTATGG
Organism: Avena eriantha; assembly: GCA_910589775.1. Lineage (NCBI taxonomy): Eukaryota > Viridiplantae > Streptophyta > Magnoliopsida > Poales > Poaceae > Avena > Avena eriantha. The sequence continues at coordinate 18,827 of CAJUXJ010001556.1, forward strand.
TACTTATTAGCTTTCAGCTCTCATTGCCCCTATCATAAGCATCTTGAAGGTGATTAAGGTTAAAGTGACACCACTAAGAGGATATGCTTGAAGGGAATATGCCCAAGAGGCAATAATAAAGTGGTTATTATCTTATTCCTTATTTATGATCAATGTTTACTTTGTATGCTATAATTGTATTAATTTGGAAATGTTAATACATGTGTTTTTAATAAACAAAAGGAAAGTTCCTAGTTATGCCTCTCTTATAAACTAGCTCGTTGATTAACAAGATGATCAAGGTTTCCTGATCATGAACATTGGATGTTGTTAATAATGAGGTCACAACATTAGTTGAATGATGTGGTGAACATTCATCCGAAGTATAGCATTACGATCAAAGTTATTGTGTTTATATTGATATAACATCATACGAAGTAATCCTAGTCCTTAGACCATGAGATCATACCAATCACTAACACTGGAAGAGTATCTTGATAACATCAAACGTCACGGCGTGAAAGGGTGATTATATAGGTGGGTTTAGTGCTATAAAAGTGTTATGTAGAGGCTCATGGATCAAGAGTGGGATTTGTCCATCCCGATGACGGATAGATATACTCTGGGCCCTCTCGGTGATATCACATTGGTTAGCTTGCAAGCATGTGATGTGATCACTAGAATGTTATATCACGGGAACGAGAAAAGAGTGCATGTCGGTAACAAGATCAAACTAGGAAGTGATATACCGATGATCGAATATCGGACATGTAATATATCACGAGACAAATGGATTTAGTTACTAGCGTTAAAGGTTCTCACGATCACAGAAGTCATCGTTGAATGTGTAGGAGTAAGTATGGATCTCTAGGTCATGCTTCTGATTATTGATCTCAGAGGGGTCTCGACCATGTCTGCATTATTCGCGAACCGTAGGGTGACACACTTAAGGGATACAGACACCATTTGGAGCAAATATGTTTCAGATAAAGATTTAAGAAAGCGCTGGAATTATTTCAATAGACACCAAAACTGTTTCGGGTGAAATTGTTGAAATTGGTTCTGCATGTAATATTGAAATGTTGCATGGGGTTTTATGTGAATTTTTGTTAATTAAAGTAATTAACAAAATTCAGAATAAAATTAATAAAAGACTTTATTAAATGAGAGAACATTAAATTTGGAGAAATTTAATGCATTTAAAGTGGAGACTTTAAAAGAGAATGTGAAGGGGCAAATTTATGTGTAGGGAGTTACCACCACATGAATGAGGAGGTGAGGGGTCAGCCCTTGGGGCACTGGCCATGGGGAGGGGTACCCTCCCCTCCTCCTATAAAAGGCCCAATCTCGCACCTTCACACTCACACCTCCTCGTGAAGGATCTCTCTTCCCCTCTAGTATTTTTTCCCCGTGGTCCCGGATTAGCGAGATACATGTTCCCAGTGGCTTTATATGGAAAGGAGTTACTGCTTCTGCTGCTTCGCTGGAACGAGGGATGGAGGTTATCGGGGTACCGGACGTGTGTGCGATCACGGATGCACCGCTGCTTTGCGGTGCTGGACTTGGCGTTGTTGGACTTGCTGGAGCTAGATCTGATGGACGTGCTGGAGCCAGACCTGCTAGACTTCATCACGATCTTGAGATCGGCAAGTGTACGACTACATCATCCATGAGTTCCATCTCGTTAACAAAGCTTTGTTGTCTTTGAGGGTAAGTTCTCTATGGATGTGTATCCACCCGTTGCTTGTATCTAGTAGATAGATCTTGGCGTATAGTTCACATCGTAGGAAATTTTTCATTTTCTATTCTGCGAACCCTTCAATGCTTGAAAAGTTATAAGCTAAAATCTCATTCCCCTTATTTATGAAGACCAAACCTCATTCTACGCAACTTTAGTCACATGTAACCTCTTGTCATTGTAAGTACATATGTATCATAGAGAACTGCCAACGGGGTACAACTTGCACATGATACAGGAGTTATCACATAATCAAAATGACAAGGCAAGCAGACAATGAGCATCTCAGTGATCTTTTTATTTTCTATTTGCATAGGTTTTTACTGAGGATGCTTCATAGAGTGCTCATTATGGTTATGCTGCAAGTTTCCACCATGATTAGGCATGGCTTAGGCTAGTGGCACAGGCATTTCTCTAACACAATAACAAACTCCATGACCTTACAAGTTCCCCTTTTATTTCACACCGCCGGGATCCATAAGCAAAAGAACATGATATCAACGAGCTACAAAGTACAAGTGCAATGTTGAAAGTGTTCCCCATGATACATGGTTCTGCTAACTTCAACTTATAAAGCGCAAGCACATACGCAACAGAGATGGATGCAATGGTTCAAGTTTGTGAAATGCAAGAAAGTAAAGTGTGCCATCAAGTTCCTGAGAGCTTTAATCACTAGTTTTCTCATAACAAGGTTAATTAGGAAGGTAGATAAAAACATGAATATACTTGGAATAGCATATGCTAATATTTAGGTATGGTGGAATCTTTGGAATAACTTGGTTTTAGGAGTTGGATGCATGAGTGGAACTCGTACTTGGTTATGGAGGCTAGCAAAAGACTGGGAGCGACCAACTAAGAGAGCAATAATGGTCATAATCATGCAGAGCGACAAAACATCATTAACCAAAGAATAAAGTGATACTACAAGTTGAAAACTAAAGGATCATAAAGTCTATGGTGACTTGGGGTAGTCATAACATGGTGTGAGCATGTGCCAAGTCAACCCAAATAAAGCGTCAAAGGAGAATACCACAATACTATGCTTTAATATGCTAAAACAACGCATGATTCTTCCAAGGCACATTAAGCAATATCAATTGTTTATAACGATGTAGCACTTCCCTCAAAAATCTCAATTGTTTATAACGATGTAGCACTTCCCTCAATAAATCTCGATAATAAGTCTTTGGGTTCAGTTGCAACACCAATAAAACTTCTATTAAAACACAAGCTACTGTAGCACTTCCCTCAAAAATCTCAATTCCCCAAAAGAACTCAAAAAGGAACCAACAAGAAGCAAATGCAAATAATAGCAGAAATCTGTGAAAACATACCAGCAGGTAAAGACGAATTTTTTCGAAGACCTTCTGTTGCTCAAATCGAAAAGTGTTGAACTAAAAAAAGTTAGATAACAACCTGGGGCAGAAGCACAAAAATTCAAACCTCAAAAGGACGTACAGAGATTTTACACGAATGTTTACGGTGAAGCACAGAAATCTGTTTCGGGACAGCAACTTTTCCAATCATTACTTCTCTCCCATTAGAGGTTACTCTTGGCACAAAAAGCAAATAAAAAGGATAAATAGTGGTTATTACAGAAGTAATAACTTCCAAGACTCATCTAAAATTTTTGGGTTATCTCCCAATAAGTACTTTTCTTTAATGCCTTTAAGTTAGGCATAAGAAGCAAGAAAAGCATCAAGTGTTCTCCAATGAAGAAGCATTAAAACCAAATTTCTTTCCCTTACCTCTCTTACATTTATTCTTAACCTTGGGGAACATATGATTTCTTGGTGGAGAAGCAAAGTGCATGGTGCCGTTTTCCACATCTAATATTGCTCCAAGGAGTTTCAATAGGGATCTTCCAAGTGTGATTTTTCCTTTTCCTACACATTTAATAACAAGATAATTAGTAGAAACCATTTTCCCTAGGATCTTTGTAAACACTCCTTCAGTTATTCCAATGGGTAATATTGTGGCATTATTAGCAAGAAATATTTATTTTCCTCCTTCATAAAGCCCCCAAAGATTCAAAGATTCATAGATATCTTTGGGCATCAGACAAAATTCAGACATGATATCACAGCGAGCATGAAAAGTTTCATTATTTATAGCAATCTTTACTGTGGGAAGCCATTTTGAGGGTTCGGAATTTACTGGAACATAGTTATGATTCTCTCTAAGTGTGTTATAGCAATCTTTCAAACTAGCAGTGCTGGTCTCAAGAGTATTCAATCTAGCAAAAATGTTTATGAAGGAAGAATCAGATTTGTTAGGCAAGTTGTAAGTAAAGACCAACTTATTTATGGCATTAACATCATCATCCTTATTGCATTGGAGGAAATCTCCTCCCACTACAGCGTCCAAAGCATATCTATAGCAAAGAGCTATTCCAAGGTAAAAACCGCTAAGGAACAAGCTTTGAGTCATTTTAGGTTCAGTTTTTTCATGTTGATCAGAGATTCTAGACCAAGCTTCTTTGAAACTTTCTTCAATTCCTTGTTTGAAAGTGAAAATCATTTCCTCAGGTGACATAGTGATTGGAGAAAAGCTAGACATAATGGAAACTTAAGATAGGAACTAATAATTTTTTTTGTTTTTAATAAAGAAAGCAAACTAGTAAAACTAATTTTTTGTGTGTTTTTGATAAAGAAATAAGAAAATAAAGCAAGAGGAAACTAAGAAAAACAAAAACAACAAAGTAAAGAGATTGGTTATGAGGGACTCCCCTTGTGAAGATGTACTTGACTCCCCGGCAACGGCGCTAGAAAATCGGTTGCTTAGCCCAAAATATATCGAGCCCGTTGGGGAACCCCAAGAGGAAGGTATGATGAGCACAACAACAAGTTTTCCCTCAGTTATGAAACCAAGGTTATCAATCCAGTAGGAGCAAGGAAACACCCCAAAGGTGTTGCTAGCTGGACTTTGGCAGGGCGCACTACCGGCGTCAGCAGCAATGTGGAGACCTGCACAACACAACCACAGAACTTTGCCCCCAACTTGCGATGAGGTTGTCAATCTCATCAGTTTTGCTGAAACAAAGGATTAAACGTATCGAGTGGAAGAAAGTAATAGTTTGCAGAAATTAAACAGAAAACAGTAAACAGTTGATTGTAGATTGATAGTAAAAGAAAGGACCAGGGTCCATAGTTCACTAGTGGTGGCTTTCCTTAAGATAGATGACACGTTGGGTGAACAAATTACAGCGGGGCAATTTACAAACATCGAGAAAGCAATCATGCATATACTACTCATCTTAACTGCTTTGAGACTTGATTGGGCATTACAACATTATACATAGACCATAATCCAACTGCATCTATGACTAATAATCCACCTTCAGGTTATCATTCGAACCCCCTCCACTATTAAGTTGCAAGCAACAGATAATTGCATTACGCATTGCGTGTAAAGTAAACAATACGATTGTTCTATGAACAAAGGATTGCTATTTTCTCCCTACTAGCAACAGCACATCCAGTACCTTAGAGATTTCTGTCACTTCCCTAGATTACTAGAGGCATGAACCCACTATCGAGCATAAATACTAACTCTTGGAGTTGCTAGCATCTACTTGGCCAAGGTAGCTACAAACAACGGAAAGCATGCAAGATCACAAATAACAAAGACATGATAGAATCAATAATCAATCTGAAATAGCATCTCAATATCCATCGGATACCTTCAAACACAACATGTAGGAATTACAAATAGATGATCTTGATCATGAATGGAGCTCACAAGGTCTAAGCATGATAGCACAAAGGAGAAGAACCAGCCATCTAGCTACTACATGGACCCGTAGTCCAGAGATGAACTACTAACGCATCACACTAGAGGCTTGTATGGTGATGAAGAAGGACTCCAGGGTGAATTCCCCTCTTCGGCAGGGTGCCGGGTAGAGCTTCAGATTCCTCCGGATCTAGGGATGGAGATGACGGCAGCTACAGAGTATTTTGTGGAATTTTGATCGGGTACTTAGGGTTTCTGTATCGGAAGCATCTTATTGGCAAAAGGGGAGGCCGAGCTGGTGCCGGAGGGGGCCAGACCACCCCCTGGCGCGGGCCAGGCTGGTTCGCGCGGCCAGGTGGTGTGCCGGCCCCCTGGCCCCTCTCCGTCTCGTATTCTGGCTCCTTGTGTCCCTCGGTCAAAAACTGACTTTGGCTTTTGTCCCGTCCAATTCTGAGAATATTCATTTCTGACTTTTCTGGAACCAAAAACAGCAGAAAACAGGCAGCTGGCACTGTGCCTCTTGTCAATAGGTTAGTCCAAGAAAGTGTATAGAAAGTACTCCAAAGTTGGAACAAAACACAAGAAAGTAGATAAAACCAAGCATGGAACATCAAAAATTATGGATACGTTAGCAACGTATCAATCCATATGTGTTTTAGAAAAAGAACACACATGCAATGACTCTAGTGGTGGTTTAGAAAAAAGAACAAACATGCAATGACTCTGGTGGATCCATGTGGTTTATAAAAAGAACACACATGGATTGACTCTGGTGGATCCATGTGGTTTATGAAAAGAACACACATGTAGTGATTCTAGATGTGGTAAAAAGAACACACATTCAGTGACACTGGTGGAACCATGTGGTTTATGAAAAGAACAAACATGCAATGACTCTAGTGGATCCATGTGGGTTATGAAAATAACATTCATTCAATGACTCTAGTTGTGGTTTATGAAAATAACACACATGCAATGACTCTAGTGGTGGTTTTGAAAAAGAACACACATGCAATGGCACTGGTGGATCCAAGTGGTTTATGAAAAGAACACACATAAAATGACTCTGGTGGATCCATGTGGTTTATGAAAAGAACACACTCGCAATGACTCTAGTGGTGGCTTTGAAAAAGAAAGCAAATTTAATGACATAGGTGGATCCAAGTGGTTTATGAAAAGAACACACACGCAATGACTCTGGTGGATCCATGTGGTTTATGAAAGGAACACACATGCAATGACTCTAGTGGTGGTTTAGGAAAAGAACACACATTCACTGACTGGTGGATCCATGTGGTTTATGAAAAGAAAACACATGCAATGACTCTAGTGGTGGTTTAGAAAAAGAAAACACATGCAATTACTCTAGTGGTGGTTTATAAAAAATAACACACACGCTACGACTCTGGTGGATCCAAGTGGTTTATGAAAATAACAAACATGCAATGACTCTAGTGTTGCTTTAGAAAAATACCAAACATGCAATGACACTGGTGGATCCAAGTGGTTTATGAAAATAACACACATTTAATGACTCTTGTGGATCCATGTGGTTTTTGAAAAGAACACACATGCAATGACTCTGGTGGTGGTCTTGGAGAAGAAAAAACATGCAATGAATCTACTGGATCCATGTGGTTATGAAAATAACACACATCCAATGACTCTAGTAGATCCATATCTGGTTCATGAAAAGAACACACATGCAATGACAATGGTGGTGGTTTAGGTGAAGAACAAGCGTGCAATGTCTCTAGTGGATCCATGTGGTCTATGAAAAGAACACACATGTAATGACTCTAGTGGATCCATATGTGGTTTAGAAAAATAACACACATGTAATGACTCTAGTGGTGGTTTATAAAAATGAACCAACATGCAATGACTCTAGTGGATCCATGTGGTTTATTAAAAGAACACACATGCAATGACTCTGGCGGATCCATGTGGTTTATGAAAAGAACACACATGTAATGACTCTAGTGGATCCACGTGGTTTATGAAAAGAACACACATGTAATGACTCTAGTAGTGGT
>CAJUXJ010001558.1:0-22502 GCA_910589775.1 Avena eriantha
TCACATCCACCCAAGGATCCCATCCAGAGTTCAGTGCAAGTGGTTCTTTTTAGTAATAACAACAAGAGCATTTTGCATGTGTGTTCATTTCACATACCACCTATGGATCCACAGTGTCATTGCATGTGTGTCTTTTCATAACAACAACCAGAGTTATTATCGCATGTGTGTTCTTTTCACATACCACCTATGGATCCACCAGTGTCATTGAATGCGTGTTCTCTACAAAGACCACACATGGATCCACCGGTGTTCATTGCATGTATGTTCTTTTTCACTAACAAACAACTGGGTCCATTGCATGTGTGTTTCTCTTCACAATCCACACATGGATCCACAGAGTGTGCATTGATATGTGTGTTCTTTTAGTGTAGAACACTAGGTCATTGCATAGTGTGATCTTGTGTACAGAGACACAAGACTGGGAATCACCAGTGGTCATTGCATGTGTGTTCTTTTTAATCACAAACAACAGAGTCATGAAAGTGGGTCTCTCTTCAGGAGACCACACATGGGATCCACCAGTGTCATTGCATGTGTGTTCTTTTCACAAACAATAACCAGAGTCATTGCAGGTGTGTTCTTTTCACATACTACATATGGAACACCAGTGTCATTGCATCTATGCTCTTTTCACAATCCACCCACGGATCCACCAGTGCCATTGCATGTGTGTTCTTTTTAGTAACAATAACTAGAGTCATTTTGCATGTGTGTTCTTTTCACATACCACCTATGGATCCACCAGTGTCATTGCATGTGTGTTCTTTTTCACAATCGACCCATGGATCCAACAGTGTCATTACATATGTGTTGTTTTTAGTAACAACAACCAGAGTCATTTTGCATGTGTGTTCTCTTCACATACCACCTACGGATCCACCAGTGTCATTGCATGTGTGTTCTTTTTAGTAACAACAACCAGAGTCATTGAAATGTGTGTTCTTCTCACATACCACCTATGGATCCACCAGTGTCATTGCATGTGTGTTCATTTCATAATCCACCTATGGATCCACCAGTGTCATTGCATGTGTGTTCTTTTTAGTAACAACAACCAGAGCCATTTCGCACGTGTGTTCTTCTCACATACCACCTATGGTTCCACCAGTGTCATTGCATGTGTGTTCTTTTCACTAACAACAACCAGAGTCATTGCATGTGTGTTCTTTTCACATACCACATATGGATCCACCAGTGTCATTGAAATGTGTGTTCTCTACAGAGACCACACATGAATCCACCAGTGTCATTGCATGTGTGTTCCTTTTAGTAACAACAACCAGAGTCATTTTGCATGTGTGCTCTTTTCACATACCACCTATGGATCCACCAGTGTCATTGCATGTGTGTTCTTTTCACGAACAACAACCAGAGTCATTTTGCATGTGTGTTCTTTTCACATACCACCTATGGATCCACCAGTGTCATTGAAATGTGTGTTCTCTATAGAGACCACACATGGATCCACTAGTGTCATTGCATGTATGGTCTTTCACTAACAACAACTAGAGTCATTGCATGTGTGTTCTCTTCACAATCCACACATGGATCCACCAGTGTCATTGCATGTGTGTTCTTTTTGGTAACAACAACCAGTGTCATTGCATGTGTGCTCTCTTTGGAGACCACACATGGATCCACCAGTGTCATTGTATGTGTGTTCTTTGTACTAACAACAACAAGAGTCATTGAAATGTGTGCTCTCTTTAGAGACCACACATGGATCCACCAGTATCATTGCATGTGTGTTCTTTTCACTAACAACAATCAGAGTCATGGCATGTGTGTTCTTTTCACATACCACATATGGATCACTAGTGTCATTACATGTGTGCTCTTTTCACAATCCACCCATGGATCCACCAGTGTCATTCGATGTGTGTTCTTTTTAGTAACAACAACCAGAGTCATTTTGCATGTGTGTTATTTTCACATACCACCTATGGATCCACCAGTGTCATTGCATGTGTGTTCTTTTCACAAGCCACCCATGGATCCACCAGTGTCATTGCATGTGTGTTCTTTTTAGTAACAACAACCAGAGTCATTTTGCATGTGTGTTCTCTTCACATACCACCTATGGATCCACCAGTGTCATTGCATGTGTGTTCTTTTTAGTAACAACAACCAGAGTCATTTTGAATATGTGTTCTTTTCACATACCACTTATGGATCCACCAGTGTCATTGCATGTGTGTTTCTTTTTAGTGACAACAACCAGAGTCATTTTGCATGTGTGTTCTCTTCACATACTACGTATGGATCCACCAGTGTCATTGCATGTGTGTTCTTTTTAGTAACAACAACTAGAGTCATTGAAATGTGTGCTCTCTTCAAAGACCACACATGGATCCACCAGTGTCATTGCATGTGTGTTCTTTTCACTAACAACAAACCAGAGTCATTGCATGTGTGTTCATTTAACTAACAACAACCAGAGTCATTGCATGTGTGTTCTTTTCACATACCACATATGGATCCACCAGTGTCATTCAAATGTGTGTTCTCTACATTGACCACACATGGATCCATCAGCGTCATTGCATGTGTGTTCTTTTTAGTAACAACAACCAGAGTCATTTTGCATGTGTGTTCTTCTCACATACCACCTATGGATCCACCAGTGTCATTGCATGTGTGTTCATTTCATAATCCACCCATGGATCCACCAGAGTCATTGCATGTGTGTTCTTTTTAGTAACAACAACCAGAGTCATTTTGCATGTGTGTTCTTTCACATACCACCTATGGATCCACCAGTGTCATTGCATGTGTGTTCTTTTCACTAACAACAACCAGAGTCATTTTCCATGTGTGTTCTTTTCACATACCACCTATGGATCCACAAGTGTCATTGAAAGTGTGTTCTCTACAGAGACCACACATGGATCCACCGTTTCATTGCATGTATGTTCTTTTCACTAACAACAACTGGAGTCATTGCATGTGTGTTCTCTTCACAATCCACACATGGATCCACCAGTGTCATTGCATGTGTGTTCTTTTTAGTAACAACTAGTGTCGTGGCATGTGCTCTCTTCAGAGACCACACATGGATCCACCACTGTCATTGCATGTGTGTTCTTTTTACTAACAACAACAAGAGTCATTGAAATGTGTGCTCTCTTCACAGACCACACATGGATACACCAGTGTCATTGCATGTATGTTTCTTTCAGTAACAACAACTGGAGTCATTGCATGTGTGTTCTCTTCACAATCCACACATGGATCCACCAGTGTCATTGCATGTGTGTTCTTTTTAGTAACAACAACCAGTGTCATTGCATGTGTGCTCTCTTTAGAGACCACACATGGATCCACCAGTGTCATTGCATGTGTTTTCTTTTTACTAACAACAACAAGTCATTGAAATGTGTGCTCTCTTAAGAGACCACACATGGATCCACCAGTGACATTGCATGTGTGTTCTTTTTCACTAACAATAATCAGAGTCATTGCATGTGTGTTCTTTTCACATACCACATATGGATCACTAGTGTCATTACATGTGTGCTCTTTTCACAATCCACCCATGGATCTACCAGTGTCATTCCATGTGTGTTCTTTTTAGTAACAACAACCAGAGTCATTTTGCATGTGTGTTGTTTTCACATACCACCTATGGATCCACCAGTGTCATTGCATGTGTGTTATTTTTAGTAACAACAACCAGAGTCATTTTGCATGTGTGTTCTCTTCACATACCACCTATGGATCCACCAGTGTCATTGCATGTGTGTTCTTTTTAGTAACAACGACCAGAGTCATTTTGAATATGTGTTCTTTTCACATACCACTTATGGATCCACCAGTGTCATTGCATGTGTGTTCTTTTAGTGACAACAACCAGAGTCATTTTGCATGTGTGTTCTCTTCACATACTACCTATGGATCCACCAGTGTCATTGCATGTGTGTTCTTTTTAGTAACAACAACTAGAGTCATTCAAATGTGTGCTCTCTTCAAAGACCACACATGGATCCACCAGTGTCATTGCATGTGTGTTCTTTTCACTAACAACAAACCAGAGTCATTGCATGTGTGTTCATTTAACTAACAACAACCAGAGTCATTGCATGTGTGTTCTTTTCACATACCACATATGGATCCACCAGTGTCATTCAAATGTGTGTTCTCTACATTGACCACACATGGATCCACCAGCGTCATTGCATGTGTGTTATTTTTAGTAACAACAACCAGAGTCATTTTGCATGTGTGTTCTTCTCCCATACCACCTATGGATCCACCAGTGTCATTGCATGTGTGTTCATTTCATAATCCACCCATGGATCCACTAGAGTCATTGCATGTGTGTTCTTTTTAGTAACAACCAGAGTCATTTTGCATGTGTGTTCTTTTCACATACCACCTATGGATCCACCAGTGTTATTGCATGTGTGTTCTTTTCACTAACAACAACCAGAGTCATTTTTCATGTGTGTTCTTTTCACATACCACCTATGGATCCACCAGTGTCATTGAAAAGTGTGTTCTCTACAGAGACCACACATGGATCCACCGGTGTCATTGCATGTATGTTCTTTTCACTAACAACAACTGGAGTCATTGCATGTGTGTTCTCTTCACAATCCACACATGGATCCACCAGTGTCATTGCATGTGTGTTCTTTTTAGTAACAACAAGTAGTGTCATTGCATGTGTGCTCTCTTCAAAGACCACACATGGATCCACCAGTTTCATTGCATGTGTGTTCTTTTTACTAACAACAACAAGAGTCATTGAAATGTGTGCTCTCTTCAGAGACCACACATGGATCCACCAGTGTCATTGCATGTGTGTTCTTTTCACTAACAACCAGAGTCATTGCATGTGTGTTCTTTTCACATACTACATATGGAACACCAGTGTCATTGCATGTGTGCTCTTTTCACAATCCACCCACGGATCCACCAGTGCCATTGCATGTGTGTTCTTTTTAGTAACTACAACCAGAGTCATTGCATGTGTGTTCTTTTCACATACCATATATGGATCACCAGTGTCATTGCATGTGTGTTCTTTTCACAATCCACCCATGGATCCACCAGTGTCATTGCATGTGTGTTCTTCTTAGTGACAACAACCAGAGTCATTTTGCATGTGTGTTCTCTTCACATACCGCCTATGGATCCACCAGTGTCATTGCATGTGTGTTGTTGTCACAATCCACCCATGGATCCACCAATGTCATTGCATGTGTGTTCTTTTTAGTGACAACAACCAGAGTCATTTTGCATGTGTGTTCTCTTCACATACCGCCTATGGATCCACCAGTGTCATTGCATGTGTGTTCTTTTTAGTAACAACAACTAGAGTCATTGAAATGTGTGCTCTCTTCAAAGACCACACATGGATCCACCAGTGTCATTGCATGTGTGTTCTTTTCACTAACAACAACCAGAGTCATTGCATGTGTGTTCTTTTAACTAACAACAACCAGAGTCATTGCATGTGTGTTGTTTTCACATACCACATTTGGATCCACCAGTGTCATTCAAATGTGTGTTCTCTACATTGACCACACATGGATCCACCAGCGGCATTGCATGTGTGTTATTTTTAGTAACAACAACCACAGTCATTTGCATGTGTGTTCTTCTCACATACCACCTATGGATTCACCAGTGTCATTGCATGTGTATTCATTTCATAATCCACCCATGGATCCACCAGAGTCATTGCATGTGTGTTCTTTTTAGTAACAACAACCAGAGTCATTTTGCATTTGTGTTCTTTTCACATACCACCTATGGATCCACCAGTGTCATTGCATGTGTGTTCTTTTCACTAATAACAACCAGAGTCATTTTGCATGTGTGTTCTTTTCACATACCACCTATGGATCCACCAGTGTCATTGAAATGTGTGTTCTCTACAGAGACCACACATGGATCCACCGGTGTCATTACATGTATGTTCTTTTCACTAACAACAACTGGAGTTATTGCATGTGTGTTCTCTTTACAATCCACACATGGATCCACCAGTGTCATTGCATATGTGTTCTTTTTAGTAACAACAACCTGTGTCATTGCATGTGTGCTCTCTTTAGAGACCACACATGGATCCACCTGTGTCATTGCATGTGTGTTCTTTTTACTAACAACAAAAAGAGTCATTGAAATGTGAGCTCTCTTCAGAGACCACACATGGATCCACAAGTGTCATTGCATGTGTGTTCTTTTCACTAACAACAACCAGAGTCATTGCATGTGTGTTCTTTTCACATACCACATATGGATCACAAGTGTCATTGCATGTGTGCTCTTTTCACAATCCACCCATCGATCCACCCGTGTCATTGCATGTGTGTTCTTTTTAGTAACAACAACCAGAGTCATTTTTCATGTGTGTTCTTTTCACATACCACCTATGGATCCACCAGTGTCATTGCATGTGTGTTGTTTTCACAATCCAGCCATGGATCCACCAGTGTCATTGCATGTGTGTTCTTTTTAGTAACAACAACCAGTGCCATTGCATGTGTGGTCTCTTTAGAGACCACACATGGATCCACCAGTGTCATTGTATGTGTGTTATTTTTACTCAGAACAACAAGAGTCATTGAAATGTGTGCTCTCTTCAGAGACCACACATGGATCCACCAGTGCCATTGCATGTGTGTTCTTTTCACTAACAACAACCAGAGTGATTGCATGTGTGTTCTTTTCACATACCACATATGGATCACCAGTGTCATTGCATGTGTGCTCTTTTCACAATCCACCCATGGATCCACCAGTGTCATTGTATGTGTGTTCTTTTTAGTAACAACAACCAGAGTCATTTTGCATGTGTGTTCTTTTCACATACCACCTATGGATCCACCAGTGTCATTGCATGTGTGTTGTTTTCACAAGCCACCCATGGATCCACCAGTGTCATTGCATGTGTGTTCTTTTTAGTAACAACAACCAAAGTCATTTTGCATGTGTGCTCTCTTCACATACCACCTATGGATCCACCTGTGTCATTGCATGTGTGTTGTTTTTAGTAACAACAACCAGAGTCATTTTGAATGTGTGTTCTTTTCACATACCACTTATGGATCCACCAGTGTCATTGCATGTGTGTTCTTTTTAGTGACAACAACCAGAGTCATTTTGCATGTGTGTTCTCTTCACATACTACCTATGGATCCACCAGTGTCATTGCATGTGTGTTCTTTTTAGTAACAACAACTAGAGTCATTGAAATGTGTGCTCTCTTCAAAGACCACACATGGATCCACCAGTGTCATTGCATGTGTGTTCTTTTCACTAACAACAACCAGAGTCATTGCATGTGTGTTATTTTAACTAAGAACAACCAGAGTCATTGCATGTGTGTTGTTTTCACATACCACATATGAATCCACCAGTGTCATTCAAATGTGTGTTCTCTACATTGACCACACATGGATCCACCAGCGGCATTGCATGTGTGTTCTTTTTAGTAACAACAACCACAGTCATTTTGCATGTGTGTTCTTCTCACATACCACCTATGGATCCACCAGTGTGATTGCATGTGTGTTCATTTCATAATCCACCCATGGATCCACCAGAGTCATTGCATGTGTGTTCTTTTTAGTAACAACAACCAGAGTCATTTTGCATGTGTGTTCTTTTCACATACCACCTATGGATCCACTAGTGTCATTGCATGTGTGTTCTTTTCACTAACAACCAGAGTCATTTTGCATGTGTGTTCTTTTCACATACCACCTATGGATCCACCAGTGTCATTGAAATGTGTGTTCTCTACAGAGACCACACATGGATCAACCTATGGATCCACCAGTGTCATTGCATGTATGTTCTTTTCACTAACAACAACTAGAGTCATTGCATGTGTGTTCTCTTCACAATCCACACATGGATCCACCAGTGTCATTGCATGTGTGTTCTTTTTAGTAACAACAACTAGTGTCATTGCATGTGTGCTCTCTTTAGAGACCACACATGGATCCACCAATGTCATTGCATGTGTGTTCTTTTTACTAACAACAACAAGGGTCAATCAAATGTGTGCTCTCTTCAGAGACCACACATGGATCCACCAGTGTCATTGCATGTGTGTTCTTTTCACTAACAACAACCAGAGTCATTGCAAGTGTGTTCTTTTCACATACCACATATGGATCACCAGTGTCATTGCATGTGTGCTCTTTTCACAATCCACCCATCGATCCACCAGTGTCATTGCATGTGTGTTCTTTTTAGTAACAACCAGAGTCATTTTTCATGTGTGTTCTTTTCACATACGACCTATGGATCCACAAGTGTCATTGCATGCGTGTTCTTTTCACAATCCACCTGTGGATCCACCAGTGTCATTGCATGTGTGTTCTTTTTAGTGACAACAACCAGAGTTATTTTTCTTGTGTGTTCTCTTCACATACCACCTATGGATCCACTAGTGTCATTGCATGTGTGTTCTTTTTAGTAACAACAACCAAAGTCATTGAAATGTGTGCTCTCTTCAAACACCACACATGGATCCACCAGTGTCCTTGCATGTGTGTTCTTTTCACTAACAACAACCAGAGTCATTGCATGTGTGTTCTTTTCACATACCACAAATGGATCCACCAGTGTCATTCAAATGTGTGTTCTCTATAGAGACCACACATGGATCCACCAGTGTCATTGCATGTGTGTTCTTTTTAGTAACAACAACCAGAGTCATTTTGAATGTATGTTCTTTTCACATACCACTTATGGATCCACCAGTGTCATTGCATGTGTGTTCGTTTTAGTGACAACAACCAGAGTCATTTTGCATGTGTGTTCTCTTCACATACTACCTATGGATCCACCAGTGTCATTGCATGTGTGTTCTTTTTAGTAACAACAACAAGAGTCATTGAAATGTGTGATCTCTTCAAAGACCACACATGGATCCACCAGTGTCATTGCATGTGTGTTCTTTTCACTAACAACAACCAGAAACTTGCTGCGAATGGTAACAACTTAACCTACTGGGTTATGAATTTGAGGATTCTCCTCACTGATGCACAAAAGCAATATGTTCTAGATGCGCCGCTAGGCCCCCCACCAGCTCCTGATGCCCCTGACGGGGAAAAGAATGTCTATGTGACTCGTCAGGAGGACCACAACTTAGTTCATTGCGGCATACTGTATGGGCTAGACCCAGAACTTTGAAAGTGTTTCGAAAATGGCACTGCCTTTGATACCATGGGAGAATTGAAAATGATTTTTGATACCCATGCTGCCGTAGAGAGTTATAATGCTACTGAAAAGTTCTTTAGCTGCATGATGGAGGAGAACAACTCCGTTAGTGAGCATGTACTAAAAATGTCTAGGTACGCCGATAAGCTTGTGTCCTTGGGAATAACGATTCCCATTGACTTAGGCATACATCGTGTTCTCCAATCTCTCCCACCTAGCTACAAGATCTTCGTGATGAACTATAATATGCAGGGCATGAAGAAGTCTCTTCCCGAGCTTCTGTCAATGCTTAAGACTGCAGAAGTGGAGATCAGGAAAGAACATCAAGTGTTGATGATCAATAGGACCACCGGTTTCAAGAAGGACAAGAAAGGCAAGCACAAGGGAAAGAAGGGTGGCAAATCTGTTGCCGCACCTGAAAAGAAACCCCGAGCTGGCCCTAAGTCTGACACCGAGTGTTACTATTGCAAGGGGACTGGCCATTGGAAGTGCAATTGCCCCAAGTATTTGGCGGACAAGAAGTCCGGCAAGGCAAACAAAGGTATATATGATATACATGTTATTGATGTGTACTTGACTAGTACTCGCAGTAGCACCTGGGTATTTGATACGAGATCGGTTGCTAATATATGTAACTCAGTTCAGGGGCTACAGAACAAGCGACAACTAGCAAGGGATGAGGTCATGATGCGGGTCGACAATGGATCAAAAGTTGATGTGATCCCCGTCAGGACGCTACCTCTCCATATGCCATCGGGATTAGTTATAAACCTAAATAACTGTTATTTGGTGCCTGCACTGAGCATGAACATTGTATCCGGATCGTGTTTGATGTAAAGTGGTTATTCCTTTAAATCTGAAAACAATGGTTGTTCGATTTATAAGAATGATATCTTTTATGGTCATGCACCTGTGTTGAATGGTTTATTTCTGTTGGATCTCGATAGTAATATTACGCATATTCATAATGTTAATGCTAAAAAGATTAACACCTGTGTTGAATGGTTTATTTCTGTTGGATCTCGATAGTAATATTACGCATATTCATAATGTTAATGCTAAAAGATTAAACTTGATAATGATATATCAAACAACCATTGTTTTCCAGTAGATATATCATTATCAAGTTTAATCTTTTCAGCATTAACATTATGAATATGCGCAATATTATTATCGAGATCCAACAGAAATAAACCATTCAACACAAGTGCATGACCATAAAAGATATCATTCTTATAAATCGAACAACCATTGTTTTCAGATTTAAAAGAATAACCACTTTGCATCAAACACGATCCGGATACAATGTTCATGCTCAGTGCAGGCACCAAATAACAATTATTCATATTTATAACTAATCCCGATGGCATATGGAGAGGTAGCGTCCCGACGGCGATCACATCAACTCTTGATCCATTGCCGGCTCGCATCATGACCTCATCCCTTGCTAGTTGTCGCTTGTTCCGCAGCCCCTGAACCAAGTTACATATATTAGCAACCGATCCCGTATCAAATACCCAGGTGCTACTGCGAGTAC
The DNA here is from genome assembly GCA_910589775.1 of Avena eriantha. Lineage (NCBI taxonomy): Eukaryota > Viridiplantae > Streptophyta > Magnoliopsida > Poales > Poaceae > Avena > Avena eriantha. Next base: position 10,721 of record CAJUXJ010001558.1, read on the forward strand.
TAGTCAAGTACACATCAATAACATGTATATCACATATACCTTTGTTTGCCTTGCCGACCTTCTTGTCCGCCAAATACTTGGGGAAATTGCTCTTCCAATGGCCAGTCCCCTTGCAATAGTAACACTCGGTGTCAGACTTAGGGCTAGCTCGGGGTTTCTTTTCAGGTGTGGCAACAGATTTGCCACCCTTCTTTCCCTTGTGCTTGCCTTTCTTTTCCTTCTTGAAACCGGTGGTCTTATTGATCATCAACACTTGATGTTCTTTCCTAATCTCCACTTCTGCAGTCTTAAGCATTGACAGAAGCTCGGGAAGATACTTCTTCATGCTCTGCATATTATAGTTCATCACGAAGCTCTTGTAGCTAGGTGGCAGAGATTGGAGAACACGATGTATGCCTAAGTCAATGGGAATCGTTATTCCCAAGGACACAAGCTTATCGGCATACCCAGACATTTTGAGTACGTGCTCACAAACTGAGTTGTTCTCCTCCATCATGCAACTAAAGAACTTTTCAGAAGCATTATAACTCTCTACAGCAGTATGGGTATCGAAAATCATTTTCAATTCTCCGATGGTATCAAAGGCATTGCCATTTTCGAAACGCTTTCGAAGTTCTGGCTCTAGCCCATACAGTATGCCGCAATGAACTAAGTTGTGATCCTCCTGATGAGTCACATAGACATTCTTTTCCTCGTCAGGGGCATCAGGAGCTGGTGGGGGGCCTAGCGGCGCCTCTAGCACATATTGCTTTTGTGCAGTAGTGAGGAGAATCCTCAAATTCATAGCCCAGTTGGTGAAGTTGCTACCATTTGCAACAAGTTTCTCTTTCTCCATGAACACATTGAAATTAAAATTAGGTGGTGCCATCTACAACAGAATTTGTAAAGTTTATTTAGACTAATTTTATGATAGAGCGAGTTCAACTACTCCAAATTACTAATGAACTCCCACTCAAAAACAACATCCCTCGTGTCCTTTTGGTGATTACATGAACCAAATCCACTACACCAAGTGCGATCATCACGTGAGTCAATGTAGCTTCAAAGGCGAGCATCTATATGGGCATCATATCAACTATATGACTCATGCTTAACCTTTCGGTTTGTGTTCCGAGGCCATGTCTATACATGCTAGGCTCGCCAAGTAAGAACCTTAGTATTCATGTGTGTAAAACTGTCTTACACCCGTTCTTATGAAAGCATAGAGTTGCGTACACCCGATCATCACGTGATGTCTCGAAACACGATCCACAGAACGGTGCATACTTAAGGAAGACCACATTTTATCTTGATATTTAAATGAGCGACCATCTTACAATGCTACAAAAAACGCCAAACTAGTAGTATAAGATGCTAACATCTAATGTGTAAAGTGAGATGATATGGTCCATGCATTTGATCTCTATCATTTGCATCGTGGTATGATCTCTATCATTCCTTTGTGTGTAAGGCCAATGTCTATGGAACTTACACGTTGAGTGTGTTGCAATAGTATCTATCATACATCTACTTACAACAATACCATATCAAGACACTAGCCCAACAACGATCTAAACTAGACGCCTCTAATTTATCAATTGCAAGTTTTACATGGCTTAGGGATTTCGGAGATAGAACCGGTCTTACCTACGAACATGAACCACAACGAGGATAACCAAGTCATTAGCAACTCGTTGTAAATCAGATATTGACTATAGTAGGAGAGACAGACACCCGCCAGCCACTTATGCAAAACAAGTTGCATGTCAGTCGTGGAACCGGTCTCATGTACGATGACATGTAAGGTTGGTCCATGCCGCTTCATCCCACTATGCCACTAATATCCAAAATACATAGAAGATGCAATAACATGATCATCATCGCCCACATATAAACATATGTGTACTACCCGTGCAAAGCACCTATGCAAAGATCAGGCTCTGATACCACTGTTGGGTCCGTAGCATAGAAAACAAATTTTTTCCTACGATGAGAACTATACGTCAAGATCTATCTACTAGATACAGAGCAACGGGTGGACATACATCCATCGAGAACTTAGCCTCGAAGACAACGAGTTTTGTTAACGAGTAGGAACTCATGGTTGATGTAGTCGTATACTTGCCGATCTCAAGATCGTGTGGAAGTCCGAGCGCTGCAAATCAGCAGCGCATCCGTCCTCGCACACACGTTTAAGCCACCGGACAACCTCCACCTCCTCGCTCCAGTGATGCAGCGGAAGAAGCAACTCCTTCCAGACAAAATGCCACCGGGAACATGTATCTCGCTAATCCGAGACCATGGGGGAATAATTCTAGAGGGGGAGAGAGATCCTTCACGGGGAGGTGTGAGGAAGAAGGAGGAAGAGGGGGGGGCTTTTATAGGAGGAAGGAGGGTACCCCCTCCATGGCCAGTGCCTCATGGAGGTGACCCCTCACCTCCTCCATTCATGTGGTGGTAACTCCCTCCACATTAAAATGCCTCTTCACATTCTCTTTTAAAGTCTCCACTTTAAATGCATTAAAATTCTCTAAGTTTAATGCTCTCTCATTTAATAAAACTCTTTTATTAAATTTATTCAGAATTTTGTTGATTACTTTAATTAACAAACATTCACATAAAACCCCTAGCAACATTTCAATATCACATGCTGAACCACTTTCTGCAATTTCACCCGAAACAATTCCGGTTTCTATCGAAACAATTCCTACACTTTGCAATTCTTTCGTCTGAAACATATGTGCTCCAAAATGGTGTCCGGTAACTCTTAGGTGTGTCACCCTACGGTTCGTGAATAATGTAGACATGATTGAGACTCCTCTCAGATCTATAATCAGAAGCGGGACCTGGAGATCCATACTGACTCCCACATATTCAACGATGCCTTCTGTGATTGTGAGAACCTTTAACGCTAGTAACTTAATCCCTTGGTCTCATTATATAATACATGTCCGAGATTCGATCATCGGTATCCAAATACCTAGTTTGATCTCGTTACCGACATGCACTCTTTTCTAGTTCCCGTGATATAACATTCTAGTGATCACATCACTTGCTTGCAAGCTATCCTAATGTGATATCACCGAGAGGGGCCCAGAGTATATCTATCCGTCATCTGGATTGACAAATTCCACTCTTGATCCATGAGCCTCAACATAACACCTTCGTAGCACTGAACCCATCTTTGTAGTCACCCTGTTATGGTGTGACGTTTGATGTTATCAAGATACTCTTCCGGTGTTAGCAATTAACATGATCTCATGGTCTAAGGATAAAGATTACTTCGTATGATGTTATAGCAATGTAAACATAATGACTTGATCATAATGCTATACTTCAGATGAATGTTCATCACATCATTTCACAAATGTTGTGACCTTGTTATTAACAACATCCAATGTCTATGATCAGGAAACCTTGATCATCTTGTTAATCAACAAGCTAGTCTATAAGAGAGGCATAACTAGGAACCCTTTTTGTTTATTAAACACACATGTATTGACGTTTCCGATCAATACAATTATAGCATGCAAAATAAACATCTATCATATACGAGGAATACATAATAACAACTTTATTATTCCCTCTCAGGGCATATTTCCTTCAACCATATTTTCCTCTCTCATAATAATTTTCAGTAGCCTCATGAATAAACTCAACAATATAACTATCACATAAAGCATGCTTTTCATGATCTACAAGCACTAGAGATTTATTATAAACATTTTCAAAAGAATCCTTAGGAACATAACATTCATCCTCCTTTAGTAAGCATGGGGGACAATCAAATAATGTAAGGGATAAAGAGTTACTCTCATTAGAAGGTAGGCATGGGTAGCTAATCCATTCTTCCTCCTTTTGTTCATCACTCTCCTCCTCTTTTTCATCTAATGAGATTTCAGGTTCATCAATTTCTTCTTCCATAGGATCCTGCAAGGCATTAGTCTCTTCCATTTGTGGAAAGCATCTATTAATATATTCAAGAATATAGCCATTTTTCTTCCTTGTAATTATCAAAGCAAAATTTAAGTATATCATAAAACCTCATGTTTATAAGGTGAATCATCAATATTTTCAAGCAAACTAGCAAGTTCAAATGCACCCTTCCAAGCAATAAATTTCTCAATTTGTTCCACATCATAAAAGTCATAATTTCCCTTAACGTAAGAATATATGGTAACATTATCATTATACTCACATAGAAAAGGGAGGTGTTTATACCTCTTACAGCAACAAGATTTATCAAAGCAATAAGTAACATTATAAGTAGAGCACACACTTCTAGCAATGGTATACAATTTATCAATTTGTTCTCATAAGTGTTTCCCTTTTTGTGACAAGCGGTGTTCCTTATAATAATATTTTTGTTCTTCTATGAACCCACCTTGCCAATAAGATTCAGTTTCAAAGAAATCAACCATTAATAAAGAGCATGATAAAGCAAGACAATAACGGACCAACAAAAATAACAACTAGATTGGGAACTAATTTTTTTTGTATTTTTGATAAAGAAATAAGCAAACAAAGCAGAAATAAACTAAGGTTGAACAATAGTGATTCTAAGTGAACTTGATAAATAAAGCTATCTCCTCGGCAACGGCGCTAGAAAATAGTCTTCATGACCCACAAGTATAGGGGGTGTATCACAGTATTTTCGAGGGAAGTGAAACCCAATTTATTGATTCGACACAAGGGGAGCCAAAGAATATTTATAAGCCTTAACAACTGAGTTAACAACTGAGTTGTCAATTCAGTTGCACCTGGAAACAATCTTGCTCACAGTAGTTTATCAGTACCAACAGTTTTATGGCAGCAATAGTAAAGTAACAATAGAGTAATAGTAATAGCAGTAGTAAAAGTAAAACAGTAGTGACAGTAGCAGAAAACCGTAGGATTAGAGCGTGGTAGGCATAGGGATGGATGGACAGGCGTTGCATGGACAAGACAATTCACATAGCAATCAGAACATAGGGCAATTGCAGATAAATAAGATAAAGCATCCAAGTACTAGATAATCCTAGGCATGTGTTCCATATATACTCATACGTGCTTGCAATGAGAACTTGCACAACATCTTTTGTACTGCCAGCCCGTTTGCAGCAGGGCATCAAGGGAACTACTGGCAATTAAGGTGCTCCTTTTAATAGAGCACCGGAGCAAAGCATTAACACTCCATAAACACATGTGATCCTCACATCAAAGCCATTCCCTCTGGTTATCCCGATTTCTGTCACTTCGGGGCCATTGGTTCCGGACAACAATGTGTGTAATCAACTTGCAGATAAGACCATAAACAATACTATCATAATGAATCAATAACATGTTCAGATCTGAAATCATGGCACTCAGGCCCTAGTGACAAGCATTAAGCATAACAAGTCGCAACAAAGTCATAAAGCACTAATAGAAGATACTAGGCACCATGCCCTAACAATCTAATGCCATTACATGAACGATCTCATCCAATCCCTACCATACCCATAGCCTATAGCGGGGGATTACTCACTCATAGATGGGAGAAACATGGATGGTCGATGGAGAAGCGATGGTGATGATGATGGCGATGATCTCCTCCAATTCCCTGTCTCGGCAAGGTGCCCGAACGGAGTTTCTAGTGCTATTTCGTGGAATCTGGTGGTGGCGGCGGAGCGGAACTCCTTCTGGAAAAAACGTCGACCCCCCTAAGATTTTAGGTCAGAAGGCATCTTATAGGCGAAGAGGGAGACCGAGGGGGTGTCTAGGGTGGCCAGACCACCCCTGGCGCGGCCAGGCCCAGCCCGCGCGGCCAGGTGGTGTGGCTGGGCCCCAGCCCCTCTCCGTCTCGTATTCTGGCTCCAGGTGTCCCTCGGTAAAATAATGACTTTGGCTTTCGTCCCGTCCAATTCCGAGAATATTCATTTTCTGACTTTCCTGGAACCAAAAACAGCAGAAAACAGGTAGCTAGCACTGTGGCTCTTGTTAATAGGTTAGTCCAAGAAATCATATGAAAAGTACTCCAAAGTGTGGACAAAACATAAGAAAGTAGATAAAACCAAGCATGGAACATCAAAAATTATAGATACATTTGCAATGTATCAGTGAGGCGAGGCGGGCGGCGGAGGAGGAGGAGTGCAATTTCATCTTCTCTTTCCCACTTAGCATGTAATTCAGCTAATAGTCTAACATTTTCGTCAATTCTTACTTGTATAGCATTAGCAGCCATTTTATTAAGCAATGAAGATTGAGCTTCAGACAAAGATGATATATTTCTTTTAGCATTAAAGAGTTTCAATTGTAAACTAGGAATTTCCCTATTTAGACTCTCAAGTTGATAGCTAATGTTCTTCAAAATGATAGATTGTTCCTCCATAGTTTTAGTAAATAGTTTATTTTGCTCATATTGCATTTGCATGAAGTTTTTTAGTGGCTCTTTCAACTTCTAAAATTCTTCCTTCACTAGGTAATTCAGGTTTACCATTATATCCATAAGTATTACTAGGAGGGTAGGGCCTATAATTGTTCAGCAATTTCTTCTTCCATGGAGCTTCTAGCAGGCGGTGGTTCATCTATTACCTTACTAGTCATAATATTGTTCCCAAATAGGAAACTGAGTGAACTATCCATAATGAAATAGTGATTGGAGCAGAGCTAGTCATAAAGGCAACTTAAGAAAGGAACTAATTTTTGTGTGTTTTTGAAATAAGAAAGCAAACTTGCAAAATAAATTTTCTATGTTTTTGAATAAAGAAAACAAACAAACAAAGCAAAAAGAAAACAAGAAAAACAAAAACAACAAAGTAAAGAGATTGGTTATGAGGGACTCCCCTTGTGAAGATGTCCTTGACTCCCCGACAACGGCGCCAGAAAAGATCTTGATGCACTCGACGATCGACGTAGAGCTCGTTGGGAACCCCAAGAGGAAGGTATGATGAGCACAAGAGAAAGTTTTCCCTCAATTATGAAACCAAGGTTTAATCGAACCAGTAGGAGCAAGGAAACAGCCCAAAGGTGTTACTAGCTGAGCTTTGGTAGGGCGCACTACCGGTGCTAGTAGCAACGTGGAGACCTGCACAACACAAACACAGAGTTTTGTCCCCAACTTGCGATGAGGTTGTTAATCTCACCGTGTTTTGCGGAAAACAAAGGATTAAACGTATCGAATGGAAAGAAGTAAAAGTTTGAAGAAAGTAAACACAAAGTAGTAAACAGTTTATAGATTGTATGTAAAGAAAAGGATCGGGCTCCATAGTTCACTAGAGGTGGCTCTCCTTAGATAGATAACATGCTGGGTGAAAAAATTACAGCGGGGCAATTGACAAACACCAAGAAAGCAATACATCCATATACTAATCATCTTGACTCCTCTGAGACTTGATTGGGCATTACAACATAATATATAGACCGCCATCCAACTGCATCTATGACTAATAATCCACCTTCAGGTTATCATCCGACCCCCCTCCAGTATTAAGTTGCAAGCAACAGATTATTGCTTTACGAACTACGTGTAAAGTTAACAATACAATTGTTCTATGAACAAAGGATTGTTGTTTTCTCCCTAGTAGCAACATCACATCTAGTACCTTAGAGATTTCTGTCACTTCCCCAGATTACCAGAGGCATGAACCCACTATCGAGCATAAATACTAACTCTTGGAGTTGCTAGCATCTACTTGGCCAAGATAGCTACTAACAACGGAAAGCATGCAAGATCTCAAATAACAAAGACATGATAGAATCAATAATCAATATGAAATAGCATCTCAATATCCATCGGATCCCCGCAAACACAACATGTATGAATTACAAATAGATGATCTTGATCATGAACGGAGCTCACAAGATCTAAACATGAAAGCACAAAGGAGGAGAAACCAGCCATCTAGCTACTACATGGATCCGTAGTCCAAGGATGAACTACTCACGCATCACACCGGAGGCTTGCATGGTGATGAAGAAGGCCTCCAGGGTGAATTCCCCTCTCTGGCAGGGTGCCGGGAAGAGCTTCAGATCCCTCTCAATCTAGGGATGGAGATGACGGTGGCTATAGAATCTTTCATGGATTTTTGATCAGGTCCTTAGGGTTTTCGTCCCGAGGGAAACTTATAGGCGGAAGGAGAGGTCGAGGGGGGGGGTACCGGGAGCCACCACACCAGCCCCTGGCGCGGGCCCAGCCTGGCCACGCGGCCAGGTGGTGTGGCCAACCCCTGGCCCCTCTCCGTCTCGTGTTCTGGCACTTGATCCCTTCCGGAAAAATAGGCACTTCGGCTTTTGTCCCGTCCAATTCTGAGAATATTCATTTTCTGACTTTCCTGGAACCAAAAACAGCAGAAAACAGGCAGCTGGCACTATGGCTCTTGTTAATAGGTTAGTCCAAGAAATCATATGAAAAGTACTTTAAAGTTGGAACAAAACACAAGAAAGTGGATAAAACCAAGCATGGAACATCAAAAATTACAAATACATTTGCAATGTATCAGTGGCCCAGCATGTCTTGCAAGGCGAAGGTTGTAGCTACGTCGCCGACTAAAAAGGGTCAGTCCGGGCCCAAGTCTGGGGCTCAACGCGTAGCAGCGGCGAGGTCTTCAGCCCCGGTTAGTGAGGAGGCCAGCAAGGATTCTGCTCCCAAGGTACCTACGAGCAGCGGGTTGAAGAGAAAAGCAAGGCCGGCGACGGATTGTTCGGCTCCGGTGGGCGGATGCAGCACTCAGATCTCGAAGAAAAAATCCGAGAGAAGAGCGAGAGGTGAATTTTTCTTATCTGTGCCTTATCTTGCAAGTAGATTAGTTATAGCATAATAGAATCGAATGAACTGAAATGTTCCCCTTTTTAATCAAATTAGGCACAGTTTTGATATAAGTGACCTATATGAGTTCACAGTTCATGTTCGGCAGTACACTGCAAAGCTTGATTTTGGTTATGAGAGGGTTGTGTTCGGGCAAGATGTGCATCTGCTTGTGAATTGCAAAGAGGTTGTGTCTGTTTCGTAGCTGGTAGATATGCTTGCCGCTAGAATTCCCTAGGGTTCTAAACAGAGGACAAAATTGGTGTGGCGCAACATGAATGATACCTATCAGCAAATTGAGCACTCCCATGAGCTTCAGATGGTTTGGGAGTGTTGTGCAGCTGATCGTAAGGTGAAAGTTGAAGCGATGATTGATGATATGTATGCAGATGCTGGAGATCTTGCTGCTAGAGCTTCTGCTCCTAGAGAATACGGACCAATAGATGTTGATCTAGATAGTTCAGTATACGCATAGAGGTGGATTCATACATGGCAAAACTTGATGAGGGAGTTAATAAGCCAGTTTCGTCATGTACTGTGGAGATCACTGTCGATTCCAAAAACATAACTCTTGATGAAATGAGAGAGATGATCGGTAAGGAAATCAGTATTGGCCCTAAGCAGATGGCAAAAATCCGGTGGTGGCATCATAAGCAGCAGCAATTCATTGATGTTTTGGATACTGAAGATCTTATGCAGATTATGCGGTGAAAGAAGCAAACCAGGAATGTGTTCGTCCTTGGTACCATTTCTGATGTTGTTGAACATGTTATAGTGGATGTAGATGCCCCTGTAGTGGCTGAACAGAATGAGGTGGTCGACATTGATGAGATCTGATGAGAGCTGCTACCCTGGGCTTTTCATATGGACCGTGGGGTTCCCCTGCCTGTATTTGTAATATTGATTGCTGTTGCATTTAGAGCGTGCTTCTGTGATTATGTTTGTTGAGAGATTGCGATATAATGCTGTGCGAGCTATTGAGATTTTCGGACATGTCACTCACGGAAACCATCATTGTTGTAATAAGACATAAGTACATTGTAGTTGACATGATTATGTTTCTTAAGATGATGTCCCGTACTTGTTTCAGTTATTATGTTTGTTGGGACATTGTAATGTAATGTTTTGTGAAACCATGACTGGACTAGTGATGCATAAATACATTGTAGTTGACATGATTATGTTTCTTGAGATGATGTACTGTACTTGTTTCTGTTATGTTTCTTGAGATGATTATGTTTGTTGAGAGACTGTAATGTAATGTTTTGCAAAACCATGACAGGACAAGTGATGTGTAAGTACCTTGTAGTCGACATGATTTTGTTTCTTGAGTTGATGTAATATACTTGTTTCTGTGATTAAGTTTGTTGAGAGATTGTAATGTGATGTTTTGTGAAACCATGTTGTGGTTATGTTTGTTGGGAGATTATAATGTAATGTTTTGTGAAACCATGACTGAAGAAGTGATGCATAAGTACCTTGTAGTTGACATGATTTTGTTTCTTTGGATGATGTAATATACTGGTATGTTTTCGTTAGGCAATGAAATTGGGATGGAGGGAGTGCATGTTTAATATTTGAAATGATAATGTGTGAAGAGAATCCATATTAGGCAGGAGACAGTAATCCAGGGAAAGGGCATGGTATCCATTAAACTATTGTAACATGCCAATTTAGTCATCATTGCAGCGGTAGAAGGGCTGCTCTCTCTCTCTCTCTCTCTCTCTCTCTCTCTCTCTCTCTCTCTCTCTCTCTCTTTCTTGCCGACGCCGTCGCATTCGCCATGCTGTCCTTGAACAGCAAGGACGACCAGTCGAGCAGTGACAGCCTTCTCTCTGACATCGAGTATTCCTTCCATGATGTGAGTTCCTCTGTTTTCTCGGGCTAGGGTTAGGCAATGGTAAATCATTCGATCTGAGCTCCATATGTGCATGCAATCGTGTTCGATTTCAGCTTTGCGTTTACCTATAGGTACCAAGGACGATCTACGACTCCGAATGGGAGGGCCTAGATCTCGATGGAGAAGGGCCGTGTGACCATGGGCTAAAACTGAGGAGATATGTTGCATTCGAAGGCAGTAACACTGGGAGAAGGTTTTTGGGCTATACAAATCAGGTTTGTTTACATTATGTGCAACTGTGACATGAAGTAAAATGTATCGTGCATGTTCATAACACTATAATGTGTGTGTTCTTAGGTTGGACCGGTGTGTAAAGCACTAGAGTGGGTGGATCTTGAGTGGCCAGATGCACTTAAGAAATGTTTGGCATAGTTATGGGAGATGTATGAGTTGGAAAGGTCGGGGAGATTTACTGATGTAACTCATGCAGCTGAAAAAATTTATAAGTTGTCGGTACGAAATAAGGAGTTGGAACAAGAAATCGAGAACTTGCAGTCAAAGCTAACTGACGAATCGATGGGAGCTTGGTTGTGGAACTACAAAGAAGCTTTAGGATAGTCACAAGTTGCTGATTCATAATGCAGAAAAGGAGAGGGATCAGCTCAGGGAAGACAAGAAGAAGCTAGAGTGCTGCATTACGGATCTGTTGAAGGAACTGAAGAAGGCTGCGCGAGGGTGAACAAGGACAGACTATAGAGGATAAAGGAAATTCGAGATGAATAATTTATGTTGTACCAATGCCTAAAACTAGTTAATTGTAAGACTTGTAGTTGCGCTTTCCGAACTAAGCCAAACTCAATCCTCGAGCAAACTAATTTCAGACGAACACACATATCGTGCATAGAGTTAATTTCACGCTTACAAAATCACCACTGCAGAGGATAAACCAGGCAGTTCAGTACTAAATAGACATATGTTGTGTTCAAGCGAGCCTGGCCTGGAGCTGCTTGTTTTCCTCCCTAAGATTGGCCAACTCCTTCAGTACTATGTCGTGCTTCAGCTATAGGTTCCAGCGCTCCATCACGGATTGGAGAATTTTGTCCGTAGCCATACGATTTTCCTTCAAGATCCCTTCATGATCTCCGTCTGCTTCCTAGCCGAGGTGCGACCTTCACTGTGTGTAGCTTCGCCCAGTCGGT
>CAJUXJ010001559.1:0-24770 GCA_910589775.1 Avena eriantha
CCGGCTCCTCCTGGGAGCCGGCTCCTCCGCGCGGACCGGCGGGAGCCGCTCCCACCAGCTTCGTCGTCCGCCGCAGGGCGCGGCGCCGGGTTGGGGTCGGCGCGGCCTCCTCCTCCTCAACAACCTCCGGGTGAGGGTCAGCAGCCGGCTCGTCGTTCCGGCTGGTGAAGGCATCCCCATCCCCGTCTGATTCCTCGCCGGACCGCCGAGCACGCGGCTCGGGCAAGTCGGGCGTGAACTCCTCGAGGGGAGCCTCGCCCTCCTCGCGAATGATGCAAGGGAACATCTGCCGGATACAAGAGGTCGGTTAGACGAAATAAGGAAGAAGTGCAAGAAATATAAGAGAAACACGGCTAGAAGAACTTACCAGGGGCGCATGGTTCTCCCAGCTGTAAGGCACCAGGCTGAACTTCCAGTTCTCCGGAAGTCGCTCCTTGGGAATCGTCCACACCCACTCCTTCAGGTTGTGGTAGCGGGGATCGCGGCGCGGCAGCCGTGTCGGGTCCAGCCGGCCGGAGTAAGTAATAGCACATCTTGTGCGCTCGGTGCTGCAACGGCATCATCAGCGGCGGTACGTCCAGCTGAGGGTGACATCCAGGCCGGTCAGCCGGCAGTGGACGAGGGAGCACATGCGCTTCAGCATCTCATCCGACTCCGCCTTGTCACCGTGGAACTTTAAGTCCCACTTATGCCGGCTAGACTCGACGTCCTGGAAGGCGGAAGGTTGATCCGGTCGATGTAGGTGAGGTTCTTCACATAGAAGTACGACTGCTGCCACAGTCGTATTTTGTCATGCAGAAGGAATTTGGGGTAGGCGGTCTACGAGCGAGAGTAGATGGAGGCGCTGCCATAGACAACTAGTGGCCCCTGCATGAACTGCACCTGCGGCCGGACCCGGAAGAGCCGGCAGAAGAGCCCGAGATCCGGCTGGATCCCGAGGTAGCTCTCGCAGAAGGCCATGAAGTGCGCCAACGTCCCGATTGCGTTGGCACCGAGGTGGTGGAGGCGGAGATCGAAGAAGGCAAGGAAGGTCAAGAGGGAGGGGTGTACCGGCAAGGCAAACCCGCGCGCCAGATGGAGAGAGGGAGAGGAAGATGACGCACTCCCCACCGCCGGGTGCGGCGACACCTCCCCCGCCGGCGCCAACCGCACCGCCACCTCCGACGACGACGGGAGAACGCGGGTGGCGCGTGGTACTTCTCGATCTAGTCTTCGGTGATGGAGGAGCCGCACCAAGACCCGCGGTTGGCGGCCATCTCCGGATGAAAGGGGAGCAGGAGCAGCGATGGAAGAGTGGCGGTGGCCCGTAGCGACGACGACAATGAGCGGGCGGCGCGCGGGCTACAGCGCAGAAGGCAAGGGCGCAAAGGCAGGAGGAGTGCGCGGGGGAAGAAGAAACTGCAGCGGGGGGAGCGTAGGAAGGGAACTGCCTCCCCCGCGGCATCCCATTAAAGGGCCAGAAGGGCAACCGTCAATAGAGCCACATGGCGCGCATCCGGATGACCTCACCCCAACCGCCGCCCAGATCCCGTGTGCCGAGGCAGGATGCGCAGAAGATCCTGGAGCAGGAACCGAAGCGCCGGACAGCGGCTTCCCGAGGCGACGTGCGACGGACGTTACGCTGCCCGCCGTAGTGCAATGATGGCGTGTGCGCGCGTGGCCGGCGTCAGCGCTGACGTCGCGGGTAGCGCAACCGCCAAGCACAGCCGGACACAAATTCAAAACAAGGAGGGAGCGCGCGCACATTTCGCCTAAGGGCGAAATCCACACGCGCTCGGGGGCTAGTGTCAGGGGATGATCCCCAAGGACCCCAACCTGACAAGAAACAAGACAATCGGATGGTGTCCGGCTAGCCAGATGCAGCCGGACAAGGCAAGACAGGCCGGCTATCGCATGGTAGCCGGATCAGCAGGAAGTAGCGGGCTACAACGACGTAGCCGGAACCAATCATTGAGATAGGACGACGTGCGTATCAATGCACGGTATGCCCTGTACGATGAGAAGACCGGAAACTACCCGGCCATACCGAAGACTGCGGGGATGACGTGGGAACAATGGCCCGATGCTGACGACGGGCTCGCACGACGTCCACTGTGCCCATGACAGCCATACCGCTCGTACTCTGACGTGACATGCCATACTGGATACTGTAGATGACCAGCCGGCTAGGACCCGCTGGTGGGGCCCGCCAGTCGGACTGGCCAGTGAGACCGTTGCCTCTCTGCCTATATAAGGAGAGGCAAGGCCTCAGTAGAAAGGGTTGGTCTCACAACATTTAAGGCAGTATCTAGTGAATACAGCTCGAGGAGCACTTGTAGTTCGTATATCCCACATAGTCAGATCCGGCAGGAGTAGGAGCTTTACCTCATCAAGAGGGCTCCGAACCTAGGTACTTCCTACGTCCAGCTACGCTTGCTTGTATCCAATCCCGCCTGCGGACGCCGTCGATAGCTTCCCTGCTAGTCCCCACACTCTATCAAACCTCTTCAGGTACTGCCGTTCCCAATACAACGACACGGGGTATCTAAACAACATGAACCTTCTAATTAATCGTCGGGACACCGGTTCCGCTTAATATTGCATAGGCGCATCGCATCTTTGCCATGTCATGCATCATATCATAAACATGCCGATTCTTCTGCCGTAGTATTAAATATTGCATCCAGTGTTTCTTTTAGTGTTTTGTCCTTCGTGGATTAGGCCGTTGAGTGATGAGATGCGAGTATCGGCAAGTCCTTCGGATAATGTATCTTCGGCAGTGTTTCCTAGGCGAGCATTCTCCCCCATTCTACCTATTTTGCATTTATAGTCTTTACTTCCTCCTGTTGATCTTGCTACCCATATTGCGATGCTTTAGTTTCCGTGCACCATTTAGATTACTTGCAACCCCTATATTGCCTTGGACACATCCTATTGCCTATTGTTTGATAAATAGTCAGCCTTGCGAGTCATAGTTGCTTGCTCAGGTGCTGCTTCAAGTCGTTGTTGTTCCACCGTTATTAGAAGGTTGACACATGCTTAGTGGTGGAGATGATCATGACTTTAAATACAACTATTAATTGCTGGGATAACTAATGAAAGAGGCACCGGTGGGCAGTATATGCTATTTGGTTTTTCATGTCCACTTGTGTCCCGTAGGCCCCGAGTACTTGATACCTATTCCTTGACAATTCGCACTATCCATATACGGGAGAGTCTATGAATCCCCCTTAGCCAGAGCTTGATTCATTTCTTATTTCTTGGGGCCACTAACTAGTTTGGGGATTTATTACTATCCTGTACTTATGCCATGCTTTACTGCTTTATTTACGATTGTGCGTGGAGCGCCTGCACTGTTTAGGAATGTGGAACGTTTTCATGGTAACGACAAGCCAGTCACACTTTCGGGTTCCCAGTCGTTTACAGCCATTGGCACAAACCTTGGGCCCATCTTGGAGCCGGCCAACTTCGTTGCGGGTAGCTTAATGGGGTGGCCCCCTGAAATAATTTATGAATCCTGTGATTGCTTTGTCGTGAATGCCTCGTTGGGTTTTGATTTGGTTTTTCGAGGTTGATATGTGTGTGTGTGTTGCTATTTATGCACCCCTGCAGGGTAAATCTTTCTGAAAGCCGTGTTCGCGGTTATGGACGACTTGGAGCACAGTATCTCGATCATAGACAAGCATAACTAAATTAGTGCTATAAATTTGACTTAATATGTGACTAGTAATCAACTTCACTACAATGGAATGGATAATAAAAGTGCAACAACTGGTGGAACTAGGACGTATCATGTCATGTTATACCTGCCTAGTAAGTATCGCAACTCCAATGGAATGAAATAAAAGTGTCAACAACTGCCGGGTTTGGGATGTCACATGCTAATTGTATCTGACTAGTAAGTACTACAACTACAACTGAATGGTTAACTAAAACTGCCCACTACTTATGCTATCAGGATGACTCATGCTATCTATATCTAACTAGTCAGTGCTGGAACTATAATGGAATGAATAAAACTGCAAACTGTGTGAGTTCCTCGGTTTGACTTCCTCGTTTGGTCTCGAGGGGGAATACCAGGATGGGTATGATTGGTGTTAGTACAAGGTTGGTTCCGAATAGGTCTTTCTTATTTCTCTCTATAGTTTGTTTATTGCATGTTGCGCTGCCGCTCAGTCAGTCCACCATACCTATGTAGGCGAGAGCCGCCGAATTCTAGCCTCGCCGTACTGACGCTCCTCTTTTCCTTTGCCCTTTGTCGGCATCCCTTTTGTTTTAGCAGGTTTGAGAGCGACGTCGTTAGCAGGGTTACCCTTCCGGCTTGGCCTAGGCAGGGTTATGGACGCCATTGGTTATTCTTCAGGGCTCTTAGCCCCATTTGCATCTTGTCTGTAGTCGGACGCTTTATCGTTTTCAAGGTCATTTTGGATCTTTGTATAGTATATCTGTATTCTTGACTCATGGAGTCGTTATTGTATATATGTTCTGTGGGTTCCATCATGGACTAATGTGTAATGGTATTATTTCGTTCTCCACCCGCACGCAAGTGCCTGGTGGGTGTCCTTGAATTGTTTCTATGCGGGTTTGGGGAAGTGCTAAACTTGCATAGGTCCGATTCGAGGGAGTTACAGTAACATTGGATGTTTTTTATAAACCCCAATGATCCACAAGGCACACACATTCAAGTGGGTGTGATGATGCAACATGTTTCAAACTGGTTGTCCACTGCATGTGGTAGTTGAATCCTAGCATGTTGCTAGGGCTCCTGTCCATGGTTTGACACTTGTTGGAGTGGCATTGCATGTGTTTTTTTGAAACCACAATGATCCACATGGCCACATACACATCCAAGTGGGGGTGTGGTGATGCAACCTCTTTCAAACTGGTGCTCCACTACATGTGGAAGTTGAATCCCAGCATTTTTCTAGGGTTCCTGGACAAGGTTGGACACATGTTGGAGTGACATCACATGTGTTCGTTGCCAAACCACAATGATCCACATGGCCCACACACGGGCTTGTTTGTCTGCGGTACCAAAGTCGGCAGGCCAGCGCATGGCAGTAGTACCTAAGTTGCCTGAAATTACCGCGTTTCGAAAAGTTGGGCTGCCAACTACCGAGAGGGGCCATTTCGATGCAAACTCGTCTCACCCCTACCAAATCCAAACATGCCGTGAAACTGCCCCGTTAAGTAGACGGTCAGGACCCTCATGTCAGTAATATTTCCAACGTGAGTGCCAATGTGGCAACCACTTAGGCAAAACGAGATACTAAAGGAGCATGGTGCGTTGACCAAATTCACAAATCCACTGCCAGCTTTCCCCTAGCACCGGCGGCATCGGAATCCACCCTCCAGGCAGGACGATCCCTTCGGACATTTGACTTCCGGGGCCAAGTTGCTGCGCCCAATCGCTGTTACCGAGCTCCAATGGCGCATGCCGTAGCCGCCATTGCGAGGCCCTAGACCACCTCCGCCACCGACGAGCCGAGCAGTTCGGAGGATGGCAGATCCTACTATCAAGGAAAAAGAAGTTCTGGCTACATGCGGGTGAGATACCCTTCTCTTTGCTATTCGCACTAATTATAACTGCTAGCTGGCTACTGAACCTCAAATTGTTTGTTAGCCAACGTTGACAAACATATTTTGTCCACAGTTTCTGTCAAGTGGGATCTGCGTGGACCCCCCTTACCTGGATACGGTAGTCCTCTATAGGCACGACTCTAAGGGCAAGAGGTATGGACACCATTGTTTCACGATGGAAGAAGCGCCTGCGCAGATCTGCACTATATCTGGTATGGTTGCTACTCTGCGTAATCATGTTGAATTATGGCCGAAGAAGACTGCAAAGTTCAGCTTCATGGATGAACGTGGCATCATGGTTCCTATAACATGTGACAGTCAGCTAATTGGGTTGATGAAAATGTATGCTTCGACTGCCATGTTTGACCTGAAATGTCATGTACTGGATGTGGAAGCTGCTGCAACTGGGAGTCGCCCTTCTATTCTTGGACAGGGTGGTTGCTCGAACCCAATTAGCTCCTGGTAAGCAAAGGTCGCTTGGGGTTTGCATGTTTGTGCTGAATTGTAATTTTGTTTTATTTACTCTATAGATATTGGGCAGCTATGCAACAGTCTTGTTTCTTTGATAGGAAGCACCGCAAGGTTAGAAACATGACTGCCAGGTCAGTCATTTGCTGCCCGAAGAAATTAAAAACGAGTGGAAAGATGATGCTGGACACGACTCTGGTGCCCATTGTCCCGGCGATGCAAAGTACGTGAAGCTAAGAAAATTGGCACCAAGGAAGAGGAAGAAGGCAGGAAATGAAGAAGCCAGTGGATGTGAAGGCTTGGCACCCAGGCTGCGGAACAAGGCTGCTGGCAATGAAGATGCATAGTCATGTGTTGAACTTGAACCTATATATGTAATTCTGTTAAAATCTGGAGCTCTGTGTGTGGCACGTTGCTGGGCAAAACAATCTACACACGTTCTCTGAGTAAAATGTACCGCGACTTAGGGTTTGCAAACGCCCGAGTCAGTAGTTGAATCCGAAATTGTGATTGTGCCACTGCTATCTGAAAACAAGGATCCATCGGTTCCACGATTGCTGAGGGGCAGGAGGTCTCCAAATACGAAGGAATATAAGTGGCATAGAAATAAATTATTTAAGCTGCCACACTCCATGCAGCAGCCACTTATTTCAGATGCCGCACAACGACGTGGCAACATAAACAACAATGTTCTCACCGATAATGACTAGATGAGGAGGAAATCGGCACCACTTTCTGGCCTAATCTTGAGCCCGTCTATCTCACCGCCTCTCTGCTCCTGCATCCCCTGCATCTGGCGAAGCTCCCGGATCTCCAGTAACCGGGTGTACGTGCTTCCACTTAATAAATTGTGGTTGTGCCATTTGCATGCGGCCAAATCCACGTAGATTACGTTTAAACAAACCACCAATGTCAGAATACACTAGTAGAAAATGGGTCTTTGGTCCACGGTCACGTTCCCAATCCGGGACAGAGATCTAAATCGAGGCAGAAATGGATCTAAATCACAAATTCTTCCACAAATTAATGAGACAGAGATCTAAATCGAGGCATTTCATTAATTCAACCACAAATTCTTCTAAACAAAGGTGCGATTTCACATCCTACATTAATTCAACCACTAGTCAACAATTTCACTTCCGCTACCGCTGTCCTCCGAGCCACCGGCTTCCTCGTCTTCGTTGGACAGAACCTCCACGATTTCCGCATTGTACGCGAGAGGGAGCACCTCTTCGTGGCGAGCAGCAGCGATGACGGTGAACTTGGTCCGTCTAGGGACAGACCAAAACCTCTCCCGCCCTTCTCGGTTGCGGAGATCCCGGTGCACCACGCGCCCGTAAACGATGCAGTCGCCAATCTTGGCCTTCCGCTCCTTCTTGAACAGCCCCGGCCAGTACGGGA
The DNA here is from genome assembly GCA_910589775.1 of Avena eriantha. NCBI lineage: Eukaryota > Viridiplantae > Streptophyta > Magnoliopsida > Poales > Poaceae > Avena > Avena eriantha. The sequence continues at coordinate 7,429 of CAJUXJ010001559.1, forward strand.
TGGCCACCGCATACCGGGGCAACGCCCTCTTCCACGCAGGCATCTGGCGGCGGGACGCCACGATTTCTCTCTCCATCTCGGCTCCGCCAGGGATGAGGAGCGGAGCCACCGGCACCCCCGCATAGCTGATGTGCCATCCGTGGGGCACCGTCGCGGCCGGCGGCGCGAGGATGTTGAAGTGCGTGAACATCACCACCTCGTAGAAGTTCAGCAAGGGCATCTCCATGGCGGCGCGCTGGAGATTGGAGAGGGAGCGATGGGGTGGACGACGAAGCGACAGCGCGGTGGAGATTGGAGAGGGCGAGGGGATGGGCGACGAAGCGACGCGGTGTGGCGCCTCCTATTTGTACACGAGGACGACGAAGCGATGGGCAGAATATCCAAGGGGCAAAGGAAGTAATGCAGGGTTAAGACAGATTAACGGGCGACCAATTTTTTTACTCCCAGGACTCGGGGGCAATAGTTCAGACCACTAGGTCAACAAGTACAACTATTACAACTTAAAAAAGGCACGGAGCTTAAGATAAATAGAACTAGTTATCACACATCTCCTTGATCTTCCTAATCTTAGCCCTATGCGCATCTTCCTGTGAGAGCAAGGATCGAATCATCTGCTCGTTCCTTTTAGCATCTTCCTTGCACAACTTCAATTGTTTCTCTGCATCTTTCCTCATGCACTTGTCAATACTCGTAGTTGTGAACTTCAGGACTTTGGCTGGTGAAGATCCTTCCTTGCTTCAGACAGTTCTTGCTCTGCTTTAGCCTTTAGGGCCAACGCCGCGTCCCTCTCCTTCTCGACTTTGCTAACCTTGTCTTCCACCCCCATGAGATCTCGCTTATGCTTGGTCGTGTCAACTGGTTCCCATAGCTTCATATCAATACTGTCAAGAAGTGAGCTGAATGCGGATTCTTTCAACTCAATAGTCATTTCCCATAATTTGTCCAGCGTTTTCTGCATCGATTTGGGCCACTCTAGATCTACCCATTTGACAACACCACAACTTCCGCCTCGCATCATTGCACGATGTCCTTGACACCGTAGAAAACCTTCTGCCTGCATTTCGTCCTTCGAACGCTACAAATTTAGCGGGCACATATCCATGTTTACATTGCAGAGGACTGTCTTCATCCGCTAAACTGTGATAGTCGGCGTCATACATCCTCTGGTTAGCCTAAAACATCATACGCGCATGAGTAAACGGAGTAGATCTTGCTCAAAAAATAGATAACTGTCCACGGATGATAGAGATACAGATGAGACGACTCACATCAAAATCACCGTCCTTGTCGTCACGACGCGTTTCCTCGCCGCCTCCCCTTGAACCCTGGCGAGAGGGAGGGGGGTGGCTGCTGGAGAGGGGATTGGGATGGAGGCATCGTCGGCTTGCGGCTACGGCAAGATGGGAGTGAAGTGGGGAAGGTGGCTTCGAGGGGAAGGAAGAGAAGTACGGGGAGGAAGATAAGTAATTGGGACGTGACACTGGGATATGGCCCGCTCAACTCGTGAGTCGTGACACTCGCAACAGGGGAGCCCCCGATGTTGCCTGTTTGTCCAGAGCAAGCGTGGCCAATCATGCCGCAGAACACACTACTCGTGGATCGATCTCACAAAAACCATCCCAATCGTCCAAGCGCCCCAATCGAACGATATGTAACAATCGTCAAGCAGAACAACTCTGTTAGAGCATGCCTTCTAGAAGACTCGTCTAACACTAAGGTTAGGGCTCTCCTAAGGTTAATTAGGATCCATATGCGGTTTATGAAAAGAACATGCATCCAATGACACTGGTGGATCCATATGTGGTTTGCGAGAAGAACACACATGAAATGACACTGGTGGATCCATGTGTGGTTAATGAGAAGAACACACATGCAATGGCACTGGGTGTGGTTCATGATATGGTTTGTGAGAAGAACACACATGCAATGACTCTAGCTGTGGTTCATGAGAAGAGCAGACATGCGATGACTCTAATTGTGGTTCATGAAAAGAGCAGACATGCGATGACACCGATGGTTCCATGTGTGGTCTATGAGAGGAACACACATGCAATGACACCGGTGGATCCTTACGTGGTTTGGGAGAATAACACACATGCAATGACACTGGTGGATCCATATGTCGTCTGTGAAAAGAGCAGACATACGATGCCACCAGTGGATCCATGTGTGGTCTATGAAAGGAACACACATGCAATTAGACCGGTGGATCCTTACGTGGTTTGTGAGAATAGCACACATGCAATGACACTGGTGGATCCATATGTGGTTCATGAAAAGAGCAGACATGCAATGACACTGGTGGATCCATGTGTGGTTCATGGGAAGAACACACATGCAATGACACTGGTGGATCCATGTGTGGTCAGTGGGAAGAACACACATGCAATGACACTATTGATATGTGGATTGTGAGAAGAACATACATGCAATGACTCTAACTGTGGTTAATGAGAAGAGCAGACATGCAATGGCACTGGTGGATCCATGTGTGGTTAATGAGAAGAACACACATGCAATGACACTGGGTGTGGTTCATGATATGGTTTGTGAGAAGAACGCACATGCAATGACACTGGTGATATGTGGTTTGTGAGAAGAACACACATGCAATGACTCTAGATGTGGTTTATAAGAAGAGCAGACATGCAATAACACTGGTGGATCCATGTGTGGTTCATGGGAAGAACACACATGCAATGACACTGGTGGATCCATGTGTGGTCTGTGGGAAGAACACACATGCAATGACACTCGTGATATGTTGTTTGTGAGAAGAACACACATGCAATGACTCTAGCTGTGGTTAATGAAAAGAGCAGACATCCAATGGCACCGGTGGATCCACGTGTGGTTAATGAGAAGAACACACATGCAATGACACTTGGTGTGGTTCATGATATGGTTTGTGAGAATGACACACATGCAATGACTCTAGCTGTGGTTCATGAAAAGAGCAGACATACGATGACTCTAACTGCGGTTCATGAAAAGAGCAGACATGTGATGCCACTTGTGGATCCATGTATGGTCTATGAGTGGAACACACATGCAATGACACCGGTGTATCCTTACGTGGTTTGTGAGAATAACACACATGCAATGGCACTGGTGGATCCATGTGTGGTTCATGGGAAGAACACGCATGCAATGACACTGGTGATATGTGGTTTGTGAGAAGAACACACATGCAATGACTCTAGTTGTGGTTCATGAAAAGAGCGGACATGCAATGACACTAGTGGATCCATGTGTGGTTTATGGGAAGAACACACATGCAATGACACTGGTGGATCCATGTGTGGTTCATGGGAAGAACACACACGCAATGACACTGGTGATATGTGGTTTGTGAAAAGAACAGACATGCAACGACTCTAGCTGTGGTTAATGAAAAGAGCAGACATGCAATGACACCGGTGGATCCATGTGTGGTTAATGAGAAGAACACACATGGAATGACACTAGGTGTGGTTCATTATATGGTTGTGAGAAGAACACACATGCAATGACTCTAGCTGTGGTTCATGAAAAGAGCAGACATGCGATGACTCTAATTGTGGTTCATGAAAAGAGCAGACATGTGATGACACCGGTGGATCCATGTGTGGTCTATGAGAGGAACACACATGCAATGACACCGGTGGATCCTTACGTGGTTTGTGAGAATAACACACATGCAAGGACACTGGTGGGTCCATATGTGGTATGTAAAAAGAACACTCATGGAATGACACTGGTGGATCTATGTGTGTTTCATGGGAAGAACACACATGCAATGACTCTAGCTGTGGTTCATGAAAAGAGCAGACATGCGATGACTCTAACTGTGGTTCATGAAAAGAGCAGACATGCGATGCCACCTGCAGATCCATGTGTGGTCTTTGAGAGGAACACACATGCAATTACACCGGTGGATCCTTATATGGTTTGTGAGAATAACACACATGCAATGACACTAATGGATCTATGTGTGGTCTGTGAAAAGAACACCATGCCATGACACCGGTCGATCCATGTGTGGTTCATGGGAAGACCAAACATGCAATGACACTGGTGGATCCATGTGTGGTCTATGGTAAGAACACACATGCATTGACACTGGTGATATGTGGTTGTGAGAAGAACACACATGCAATGACTCTAGCTGTGGTTAATGAAAAGAGTAGACATGCAATGACACTGGTGGATCCATGTGTGTGTTCATGGTAAGCACACACATGCAATGACACTGGTGTATCCATGTGTGGTATGTGGGAAGAACACACATGCAATGACACTGGTGATATGTGGTTTGTGAGAAGAACACACATGCAATGACTCTAGCTGTGGTTAATGAAAAGAGCAGACATGCAATGACACCGGTGGATCCATGTGTGGTTAATGAGAAGAACACACATGCAATGACACTTGGTGTGGTTCATGATATCGTTTGTGAGAAGAACACGCATGCAATGACTCTAGCTGTGGTTCATGAAAAGAGCAGACATGTGATGACTCTAACTGTGGTTCATGAAAAGAGCAGACATGTGATGCCACTGGTGGATCCATGTGTGGTCTATGAGAGGAACACACATGCAATTACACAGGTGGATCCTTACGTGGTTTGTGAGAATAACACACATGCAATGACACTGTTGGATCCATGTGTGGTTCATGGGAAGAACACACATGCAATGACTCTGGTCGATCCATGTGTAGTCTGTTGGAAGAACACACATGCAATGACAGTGGTTTTGTGAGAAGAACACACATGCCATGACTCTAGTTGTGGTTCATGAAAAGAGCAGACATGCAATGACACTGGTGGATCCATGTGTGGTACATGGGAAGAACACACATGCAATGACACTGGTGGATCCATGTTTGGTCTGTGGGAAGAACACACATGCAATGACACTGGTGATATGTGGTTGTTGAGAAGAACATACATGCACTGACTCTAGCTATGGTTCATGAAAAGAGCAGACATGCAATGACACTGGTGGATCCATGTGTGGTTCATGGAAGAACACACATGCAATGACACTACTGGATCCATGTGTGGTCTGTGGGAAGAACACACATGCAATGACACTAGTCATATGTGGTTTGTGAGAAGAACACACATGCAATGACTCTAGCTCTGGTTAATGAAAAGAGCAGACATGCAATGACACCGGTGGATCCATGTGTCGTTAATGAGAAAAACACACATGCAAGAAGAACACACATGCAATGACAGTGGGTGTGGTTCATGATATGGTTTGTGAGAAGAACACGCATGCAATGAATCTAGTTGTGGTTCATGAAAAGCGAAGACATGCGATGACTCTAACTGTGGTTCATGAAAACAGCAGACATGCGATGCCACCGTTGGATCCATGTGTGGTCTATGAGATGAACACACATGTAATTACACCGGTTGATCCTTATGTGGTTTGTGAGAATAACACACATGCAATGACACTGGTGGATCCATGTGTGGTCTGTGAAAAGAACACCCATGCAATGACACTGCTGGATCCATGTGTGGTTCATGGGAAGAAAACACATGCAATGACACTGGTGGATCCATGTGTGGTCTGTGGGAAGAACACACATGCAATGAGACTGGTGATATGTGGTTTGTGAGATGAACACACATGCAATGACTACGGCGACCCAGGACTTTTACTCGAGATTACCAAATTATGCAAACCACCACGATCCCATGATCAGTGCATCGTGGAGCATAACCGACTTGATATCAAAGTACACACATCCATTACAGTACGATACAATAAGTCTTAAAGTAATAGTCTTACAACCTTGCCTCCATGGGCACAAATAGATAATAGCAGCGTTACTAAATAACGCGTAGGACCCGAGTAAAGCCATAGCCCAACTGGTGCCTGACTCAAAGAAACACCCTAGTTCACGAAGTCATCACCGTACCCTCCGTTGTCCTCTTCATCCTGCTCATAGTCTGACCAAGTTGATAGCCAGGGAACATTGCTAGTGAGTACTTTGAATGTACTCGCAAACCACCATACAAGAAGTACAAAGAGTATGCAATATGGTTGTGGATAGGATGGCTCCAAAGTGGCTATTTGAGAAATCTCTTAGAAGTAAAATCTTAACCGTAACCCTTGTTGTTTGCCAAAAACCTTTCTAGGGTAAAATTAGTTGGTAAAACTTGAAAATACTAGGCTGGGGTCAACCCTGTTATTCACTTCCACTGTGGTCATCCCATGACCAGTACATCATCTAGGTCTGACCATCCCATGGCCCATCCTCCTTGCCCTTCGACCATCCCATGGTCGAATCTCTTTTTATAAAACCTTTTTATAAAACAAAACCAGCACCGCTCTACAGAAGTTTGTCCAACCCATCCTTAACCGCGGACACAGCTATTCGAATAGATTTTTATCCTCTATAGAGGTTGTACACTTTACCCACAGGATCCGATACATCCGCCGCGAACTATCGCGGATCGTCATACATCAGTATGCGTGTTTCGGATAACCGGACGAGACCTTCAGGATAATCCCCTCCTAACACCAGCAATTACCCTATGGGTGTTATTCCCCTCAAAACCGGGACGTCGGGCGAGGATCAACCGGAGCGCCTTTTTCCACTCCTCGAGAGTGTGCACTTTCAATGCGGGGCCCATAGTAATGCGTGGAGGCCTGCCGACCCTTCGTTCCTTCTCCAGGTCCCATCTTTATCGGAGAAGGCCCACCCTCCAGGGATCCCCGATCCCCTGTAGTAGTTGCGAGGCACCGGTATCAAAGAGAACCACTTTGGGTCAAGCCCCTTCCCATATAGGAGTAGTGTGGTTGCATGGGTTTAAGTTGTTATAGCTAGACTGCAAAGAACCAGGTGCGTTTTCAAAAACAGTTTTCCTCCTTCTTTAACTTTGGTGCCTGCACCAATGGCATGAATACCAAAACATTTTTAAAATTCCTCGACAAGTCCCGCTTGCCTGGTTTTCTGTCAAAAACTCTTTATAAAACCATCCATGCCTTCGGGTTCCCAACCTAGAGTTTTTGTTAGGCTAAATCGGGGTTTCCAAGGGGTTGTGGTATATTAGACCACCTGAACTACTACGATAAGCGTAGGAGGTCCAAGCGGGAGTACTTAGACAGTACCATAGGCATAACTTTCGTGGAGCAAAACTAATACCATAATAACAATTTAGCGAGTAAAACCAATGCAGTAGTAATATAAGTAAAACAAGGTGCATGGAAATAAAGATGGGACAAGTCTCATGAACTTGTAGGTGGCTTACCTTGGTTGGCAGCTTGTTCCTGGTCCTCTTCTTCAAATCCTGCCAATTACCTTCCTCAAATTCGTCCTCGTTTGTATCTATCGCCGAAAGGGGAAATTATAAGCAAACCACTATACCAAGCATCACCCGAGGCACAAACAATGAAATCAGTACAGAACAATTGCACAACTGAACAAATCCAACCACATGGTAGTAGCTACTGACTTTAGCAATCCTAGGCCATTGAAAACAATCAAAAAGGTGTCATCAAACTTAAATGGTGGTTTTTGTGGTTCGGACTAGATTAGCACTGAAAAAGATAATTCGACCATTATGAGTTGGTGAAAGTTTACCACAAAATACATAACTGAGTAGCTACAGAGGAAACCAAGCTAACCCCACTGGTTTCACAATTTTATCAGAAAGGGTTGATTTTAATAAATAAAATATTGGAAACAGAGCAGAAACTTGCACTAAAATCACCAGGGCAAATCTATAGAGCCAAAAATTATGCCCTTCCAGGAAATACTTGTATGTGCAGAGGCCTAACTCTGGGAGGTGGTTTCATCCCAAAATTAGCTTCACAACAACCTCTAGAAAATAAACAAGAACTCTCAGTCCATAAGTTGCAAAAATAAGAACAGAGGCCTCAATCCAAAAAGGATGATTCCAATTTGCACAGAAGGCAATTGCAAGGGAAATGTCTGGGACGTGGTTTCACATTTTTCTGGGCTCTAAAAGTGAAACTATACATTTATTACTCTAAACAGACACTATTTACCTCAGAAATTCTCAGTAAAAAGTACAGACAATCTTTGGACTAGCTACCAAGGACATGCACCAGGGAATTACCAGGGCTACTCTACAAAGTTGGAATCAAGCCAGAACACTACACATATTTCATTTGGTGGAATTAAAGCTACAAAACAAATTTCTGGGAACTAAATGACTTAAAAAGAAAAGAAAAAGGGCAGTGCAGAGGCTGGGTCGCGGCCTACTACGGAGTTGGGCCGGCCCGCGTACACGGGGCCTGCGCGGGGTGCTGGGGATTCAAATCCCGCAGCAGGGGCCCGCACGTCATAGGCACAACAAGGCGAAGGGGTATCTGGCGATGCTGGCTGTTGGATTAAAGTCCAGATCGACGGCCTGCAACGCGTCTTCTTCCTGGATCAAAAACTCCGGTGGGCTAACCCTAGCTGGCACAGGCGGGGCTCGGGGTAGCTCACCTAGGGGAGGAGAGGGGTCGGCGACGGTGTGTGTTCGAAGCGGTCGACGGAGGGGCGTCGAAGGAGGTACGGCACAGCGGCTTCGGTCGTCTGGATGCGTCGCGACAGCAGCGGCGCGGCTCGGGTCCTTCGGCCTCCACGCAGCTCCGGCGTGCCTGCCGATAAGAAAAGCCAGAGGAGAGGGGGATTAGGGCCGGTTTAGGGAGAGGAGTGAAGTGGGAGGGTGCATGGAGGAGAGGTAGAGCGGGGAGGGGAGAACCTTCCCGTTCATTGTCTGCACCGAGGCGGGGTGGAACGGCAGTGAGAGAGGGAGAGAGCTAGAGGCTCTGCCTCCGCTCTAGGGTAGCGCTAAGGAGCTCTGAGGTGGAAATGAGGAGCAGGGCGAGCGCCTGAGGGTAGGAGAGCTTTTAAAGGGCAGGGCCAGAGGTGGTGCACCGGGTGCACGACAAGGTGATGGGGGTCACGCGGGGAGCTAGGGATTGGCCAGGAGGGACGGTGGTGACGCCGTGGGGGTGACCTGGGGACGGTCTTACCCTAGGGGCTAGCTGGGTGATACATTGCAAATGTATCTATAATTTTTGATGTTACATGCTTGGTTTTATCCACTTTCTTGTGTTTTGTTCCAACTTTGGAGTACTTTTCATATGATTTCTTAGACTAACCTATTAATAAGAGCCACAGTGCCAGCTGCCTGTTTTCTGCAGTTTTTGGTTCCATGAAAGTCAGAAAATGAATATTCTTGGAATTGGACGGGACAAAAGCCAAAGTGCCTATTTTTCGGAAGTCATCAAGTGCTAGAATACGAGACGGAGAGGGGACAGAGGGCAGCCACACCACCTGGCCGCGCGGCCAGGCTTGGCCCGCGCCAGGGGGTGGTGTGGCCAGCCCAGGCCCCCCTCGGCCTCCCCTTCCGACTATAAGATGCCCTCGGACGTAAACCCTAAGTACCCGATCAAAAATCCACGAAAGAGTCTGTAGCCGCCGTCATCTCCATCCCTAGATCGGGAGGGATCTGAAGCTCTTCCTGACACCCTGCCGGAGAGGGGAATTCACCCTGGAGGCCTTCTTCATCACCATGCAAGCCTCCGGTGTGATGCGTGAGTAGTTCATCCTTGGACTACGGATCCATGTAGTAGCTAGATGGCTGGTTCTCCTCCTTTGTGCTTTCATGTTTAGATCTTGTGAGCTCCGTTCATGATCAAGATCATCTATTTGTAATTCTGCATGTTGTGTTTGCGGGGATCCGATGGATATTGAGATGCTATTTCAGATTGATTATTGATTCTATCATGTCTTTGTTATTTGAGATCTTGCATGCTTTCCGTTGTTAGTAGCTATCTTGGCCAAGTAGATGCTAGCAACTCCAAGAGTTAGTATTTATGCTCGATAGTGGGTTCATGCCTCTGGTAATCTGGGGAAGTGACAGAAATCTCTAAGGTACTAGATGTGCTGTTGCTACTAGGGAGAAAACAACAATCCTTTGTTCATAGAACAATCGTATTGTTTACTTTACACGCAGTTCGTAAAGCAATAATCTGTTGCTTGCAACTTAATACTGGAGGGGGTTCGGATGATAACTTGAAGGTGGATTATTAGTCATAGATGCAGTTGGATGGCGGTCTATGTATTATGTTGTAATGCCCATCAAGTCTCAAAGGAGTCAAGATGATTAGTATATGCATGTATTGCTTTCTCGGTGTTTGTCAATTGCCCCGCTGTAATTTGTTCACCCAGCATGTTATCTATCTTAAGGAGAGCCACCTCTAGTGAACTATGGATCCCGGTCCTTTACTTTACATACAATCTATAAACTGTTTACTGCTTTGTGTTTACTTTCTGCAAACTATTACTTCTTTCCATTCGATACGTTTAATCCTTTGTTTTCCGCAAAGCACGGTGAGATTGACAACCTCATCGCAAGTTGGGGACAAAGTTCTATGGTTGTGTTGTGCAGGTCTCCACATTGCTACTAGCACCGGTAGTGCGCCCTGCCAAAGCTCAGCTAGTAACACCTTTGAGGTGTTTCCTTGCTCCTACTGGTTCGATTAAACCTTGGTTTCATAACTGAGGGAAACTTGCTGTTGTGCTCATCATACCTTCCTCTTGGGGTTCCCAACGAGCTCTACATCAACACCACGCACCAAGCACTTTTCTGGGCGCCGTGCATTGAGCCATCAAGCGATTTTCTGGCACCGTTGCCGGGGAGTCAAGGACATCTTCACAAGGGGAGTCCCTCATAACCAATCTCTTTACTTTGTTTTTTTGTTTTGCTTAGTTTCTTTTTGCATTGTTTGCTTGTTTTGTTCTTCAAAAACACAAAAAAATAGTTTTACTAGTTTGCTTTCTTATTTGAAAACCCAAAAAAATGACTACTCTTGAAAACACTAAGTTGTGTGACTTCACTAGCACCAACAACAATGATTTTATGAGCACACCTATTGCTCCACCTGTGGCTAAAAATACTTTCTTTGAGATAAAACCTGCTTTGCTCAATCTTGTTATGAGAGAACAATTTTCTGGTATTGGTAATGAAGATGATGCTTCCCATCTAAATAACTTTGTTGAACTTTGTGAGATGCAAAAGCATAGGGATATAGATGGTGATATTATTAAGATGAAATTGTTTCCTTTCTCTTTGAGAGGAAAAGCTAAAGAATGGTTGAATTCCTTAACTAGGAATAGTATTGATTCTTGGACTAAGTGCAAAGATGCTTTTATTGGAAAATACTATCCTCCTGCTAAGATTATATCCATGAGAAGTGAAATAATGAAGTTTAAACAACTTGATAATGAGCATGTTGCTCAAGCTTGGGAAAGAATGAAATCTTTGGTAAAGAATTGTCCCACTCATGGACTGACTGCTTGGATGATCATCCAAACTTTTTATGCAGGATTGAACTATTCTTCAAGGAACCTATTGGATTCTGCTGCTGGAGGTACTTTTATGACCATCACTTTGGGTGCTGCAATGAAACTTCTGGACAATATGATGGTTAATTATTCTGAATGGCATACTGAGAGAGCTCCACAAGGTAAGAAGGTAAATTATGTTGAGGAAACCTCCTCCTTGAGTGATAAGATTGATATTATTATGTCTATGCTTGTTAATGGGAAAGCCCATATTGATCCAAATAATGTTCCTTTGGCTTCTTTAGTTGCTCAAGAAGAGCAAGTTGATGTGAACTTCATAAGAAATAACAATTTTGGCAACAATGCTTATGGTAATAATGCTTATAGGAACAATTTTGGTAACAACAATTATAAGCCATATCCTCCCAACAATGGTAATGCTTATGGAAATTCTTACAACAATAATAAGAGTGCTCCCTCTGAACTTGAAGTTATGCTTAAAGAGTTTATTAGTAAACAAACTGCTTTCAATAAAACTATTGAGGAAAAACTCTCTAATGCTGAAAGAAATATAGCATCTTTGGCTGAAGCTCAATCTACTTCGAATAAAATGGCTGCTAAACCTGAAACTAATGAGAATCCCTTTGCAGCTACTAATGCTATACAAGTAAGAATTGATGAAAATGTTAGACTATTAGCTGAATTACATGCTAAGTGGGAAAGAGAAGATGAAATTGCTAGAAACATTAGTGTTTCTACTATTACCACCACTAGTGTTGAGGCTAGTAATAGTTCTACTACTTTAGATGATAAATTTGATTTTGATCTTGATGGTTGCAACATCTCTGAAGTTATTAAGTTCCTACAAAAGCTTGCTAAAAGTCCTAATGCTAGTGCTATGAACATGGCTTTTACAAAACACATTACTGATGCTCTCATAAAGATTAAAGAAGAAAAGATGAAACATAAAGCTTCTATTCCTATAAAACAAGAAGATGGTTGGGAACCCATCATTAATATGAAAGTGAATGACTTTGATTTCAAAGCTTTGTGTGATCTTGATAGTAGTGTTTCTATTATGCCTAGAAGGATTTATGATATGCTTGATTTGCCTCCTCTTGAAGATTGTTATTTGAATGTCCCACTTGATGATAATGCTAAAAAGAAACTCATGGGGAGTCTTAATGATGTTCTTATTATGGTTAACAATTCCTATGTCCCCGTTGATTTCTATGTTTTGGATGTTGAATACAATGCTTCTTGTCCTATTACTTTGGGAAGACCTTTTCTTAGAACTGTTGGTGCCATCATTGATATGAAAGAAGGCACCATTAAATATCAACTCCCACTCAAGAAAGGTATAGAACACTTCCCTAAAAAGAGAGAAAAGATTTCTTTTGCTTCTCCTATGAAAACAAAATTTGGTCTTAATGCTTCTTATGCCTAACTTAAAGGCGTTAAAGAAAAGTACTTATTGGGAGATAACCCAAAAGTTTTAGATGAGTCTTGGAAGTTATTACCTCTGTAATAACCTCTCCTTATCCTTTTTATTTGCTTTTTGTGCCAAGAGTAACCTCTAATGAGAGAGAAGTAATGATTGGGAAAGTTGCTGTCCCGAAACAGATTTCTGTGCTTCACCGTAAAAATTCGTGAGAGAGCTCTGTATGTAGGATTGAGCTGTAATTTTTTTTTCTTCTGCCCCAGGTTGTTATCTAACTTTCGTTAGTTCAACACTTTTTGATTGAGCAACAGAAGGTCTTCGAAAAAATTCGTCTTTACCTGCTGGTCTGTTTTGACAGATTTCTGCCATTTTCTGCATTTGCTTCTTGTTGGTTCCTTCTTGAGTTCTTTGGGGAATTGAGCTTTTGAGGGAAGTGCTACAGTAGCTAGTGTTCTAATGGAAGTTTATTTGGTGTTAGAACTGAACCTTAAGACTTATTTATCTTAAGTGCACTAATGTTGCTAATGAGATTGTGTGAAGTTTTGTATGAAGGAAAAATTTCAGGTGTATGGAAGGAATGAGTAATGAGATGAAGGATGGACTAAAGCTCAAGCTTGGGGATGCCACGCGTGTCACCCCAAGAAATATCCAAGAAGTACAAGCGTCAAAGCTTGGGGATGCCCAAGGCATCCCCTTCTTCATCAATAAAAATCCCAGGTTTCTTCCAAACGCTTCATTTTTATTGTTTCATGCACAGTTGTGTTTTTCTTGGAGCGTCTTCTTTTTCGTTTTCGTTTTGGTTTTCATTTGCTTGGTTTGCTTAGTTTCTGAATAAATTGGTTGGACCCCCTTACATTGGTTTGCAAATAGTTTGGTTTGGTTTGGAAAAGAGTAGGAAAGTTCATGCTTATGTGGTAAAAAGAGCTCGTTTTGACTGTGGCCTATGCTTTGTCATGCCATGCTTGATATTGTTTTGGCTTTATGCTTAGTATTCTTTGCTGTAGCATGACTTGTTATAAACAATTGAGATTGCTTAATGTGCCTTGGATGAATCATGCGTTGTTTTAGCATATTAAAGCATAGTATAGTGGTATTCTCCTTTGATGCTTTATTTGGGTTGACTTGGCACATGCTCACACCATGTTATGACTATCTCAAGTCACCATAGCCTTTATGATCCTTTAGTTTTCAACTTGTAGTATCACTTTATGCTTTGATCAATGATGTTTTGTCGCTCTGCATGATTATGGCCATTATTGCTCTCTTAGTTTGTCGCTCCCAGTCTTTTGCTAGCCTCCACAACCAAGTATGAGTTCCACTCATGCATCCAACTCCCTAAACCAAGTTATTCCAAAGAGTCCACCATACCTACCTACTAGCTTATGCTATTCCAAGTATATTCATGCTTTTGTTTACCTTCCAAATTAAACTTGTTATGAGAAAACTAGTGATTAAAGCTCTCACGAACTTGATGGCACACTTTACTTTACTTGCCTCTAATAAACTTGAACCATTGGGTCCTTCTTTGTTGCGTATATGCTTGCGCTTTATAAGTTGAAATTAGCAGAACCATGTTTCATGGGGAACGCTTTCAACATTGCACTTGTACTTTGTACCCGTTGATATCATGTTCTTTTGCTTACGGATCCCGGCGGTGTGAAATAAAAGTGGAACTTGTAAGATCATGGAGTTTGTATGTGTGTTAGAGAAACGCCTGGGCCGCTAGCCTAAGCCATGCCTAATCATGGTGGAAACTTGCAGCATCATAATGAGCACTCTATGAAGCATCCTCAATAAAAACCTATGCAAATAGCAATAAAAAGATCGCTGAGATGCTCATTGTCTGCTTGCCTTGTCATTTTGATTATGGGAAAGCTCCCGTATCATGTGCAAGGGGTACCCCGTTGGCGGTTCTTAATGATACACATGTACTTACAATGACAAGAGCTTACTCGTGACTGAAGTTGAGTAGCATGAGGATCGGTCTTCGTAAGTAAGGGGCATGAGATTTCGGTTTATAACTTGTCAAGCATATCCTCTTAGTTGTGTCACTTTAACCTTAATCACTTCAAGATGCTTATGATAGGGGCAATGAGAGCTGAAAGCTATAAGTACCATAATTTTTGGAAGCTCTTTATGAGACTTGAATCCCTACTTCCTTTTACAAAGGCCTTTCTTCCACCATTATATTGAGTCTCCACCTTCTATCTTTATGCACCTACTTTGAGAGCATAGTGGCCATTCTTAGTTCTATGTGCATTGTCCCAAGACTAGTTGATTGATGCATAACTTGATATTGCTTGTTTTAAACTATTGTATCTAGTCACTCTTATGAACTTTGAAGGTGTCCTATGCATTTATATTTGCTACTCTATTGAGGGACAAGCTGAATACTATTATGCTATGTTTTTCTTTATGTGAAACAAACAAACGTCTTGCAAAGCATTGTTATTCATGAATCTTTTGTTTGTGCCTTTTCATGTTGCATCATAGTTTCTTTGCTTATTGCTAGAACTTTGTCTTTCATGTTATGATTGAAGTACTATGATCCCAGCTTTGAATGTTTTGCAAATACTTTGATCAAGTCTTTGATGGTGCATGTCACCTCAAAAATTATTCTTTCTTTTTATCACTTACCTACTCGAGGACGAGCAGGAGTTAAGCTTGGGATGTTGATACATTGCAAATGTATCTATAATTTTTGATGTTCCATGCTTGGTTTTATCCACTTTCTTGTGTTTTGTTCCAACTTTGGAGTACTTTTCATATGATTTCTTGGACTAACCTATTAACAAGAGCCACAGTGCCAGCTGCCTGTTTTCTGCTGTTTTTGGTTCCAGGAAAGTCAGAAAATGAATATTCTCGGAATTGGACGGGACAAAAGCCAAAGTGCCTATTTTTCCGGAAGTCATCAAGTGCCAGAATACGAGACGGAGAGGGGCCAGGGGCGGCCACACCACCTGGCCGCGCGGCCAGGCCTGGCCCGCGCCAGGGGGTGGTGTGGCCAGCCCCGGCACCCCCTCGGCCTCCCTTCCGCCTATAAGATGCCCTCGGGACGAAAACCCTAAGTACCCGATCAAAAATCCACGAAAGAGTCTGTAGCCGCCGTCATCTCCATCCCTAGATCGGGAGGGATCTGAAGCTCTTCCCGGCACCCTGCCGGAGAGGGGAATCACCCTGGAGGCCTTCTTCATCACCATGCAAGCCTCCGGTGTGATGCGTGTGAGTAGTTCATCCTTGGACTACGGATCCATGTAGTAGCTAGATGGCTGGTTCTCCTCCTTTGTGCTTTCATGTTTAGATCTTGTGAGCTCCGTTCATGATCAAGATCATCTATTTGTAATTCTGCATGTTGTGTTTGCGGGGATCCGATGGATATTGAGATGCTATTTCAGATTGATTATTGATTCTATCATGTCTTTGTTATTTGTGATCTTGCATGCTTTCCGTTGTTAGTAGCTATCTTGGCCAAGTAGATGCTAGCAACTCCAAGAGTTAGTATTTATGCTCGATAGTGGGTTCATGCCTCTGGTAATCTGGGGAAGTGACAGAAATCTCTAAGGTACTAGATGTGCTGTTGCTACTAGGGAGAAAACAACAATCCTTTGTTCATAGAACAATCGTATTGTTTACTTTACACGCAGTTCGTAAAGCAATAATCTGTTGCTTGCAACTTAATACTGGAGGGGGTTCGGATGATAACCTGAAGGTGGATTATTAGTCATAGATGCAGTTGGATGGCGGTCTATGTATTATGTTGTAATGCCCAATCAAGTCTCAAAGGAGTCAAGATGATTAGTATATGCATGTATTGCTTTCTCGGTGTTTGTCAATTGCCCCGCTGTAATTTGTTCACCCAGCATGTTATCTATCTTAAGGAGAGCCACCTCTAGTGAACTATGGATCCCGGTCCTTTACTTTACATACAATCTACAAATGTTTACTGCTTTGTGTTTACTTTCTGCAAACTATTACTTCTTTCCATTCGATACGTTTAATCCTTTGTTTTCCGCAAAACACGGTGAGATTGACAACCTCATCGCAAGTTGGGGACAAAGTTCTGTGGTTGTGTTGTGCAGGTCTCCACGTTGCTACTAGCACCGGGTAGTGCGCCCTGCCAAAGCTCAGCTAGTAACACCTTTGGGGTGTTTCCTTGCTCCTACTGGTTCGATTAAACCTTGGTTTCATAACTGAGGGAAACTTGCTGTTGTGCTCATCATACCTTCCTCTTGGGGTTCCCAACGAGCTCTACATCAACACCACGCACCAAGCACTTTTCTGGGCGCCGTGCATTGAGCCATCACTGGGCCCACTAGACAGCGAGAGGGGGCGACCGGAGTGCGCGGTGCGGGGAGGCTATTCGACGGGACAACACGGAGCGACATCGTTTTGTTGCGCGGCTAGGGCCTAGGGAAGTAGGATGTGGTAGGGAGCAGTAGGGTGGCGGGGGGGGTTCTCCTCTGTACACGCGCGGTTTTGCACCGACATAAGGAAGAGAGGGAACGGGACGGGGGTGGTCGTCTGAGGTGGACGCCGTGGGTTGGGTGGCTGCGCACGCGGGAGAGAGAGGTAAGAGGGGAGAGAGCGTCTGGGG